>JAEIHA010000147.1:0-158863 GCA_018904595.1 Zaprionus indianus | reverse complement strand
CCAATTCAAAGGTCTGGAATTTCTTAACCTCCAACGTTGTTGTTCATCGTGATAGAATAAACCATTGGAATAAGAATAGTGTGTTTCAGTTATCCGAACAGCTACCTATCCTTCGGATTTTTATCTGCACCAAATACAATAATATGAACCAAACTGATTATGATCATTGAAGCAATTTATCTCGTCATCATGATTTTGCCTAAATTTACCTCAAGGAAAATATATAACTTATGACAAACAAATTAACCCAAAACAAAATTAAACGAAAATCAGTTCGTGAATTTTGCTGTGTGTAGAAATTTGAGTTTCTTGTGTAACTGACTTATTTTTGATCTAAACATGCCACTTGCACACAGCCCTCACAACGGTTTATCGTTGCAAGATTTACCAAAATCAATAGGCACCTGTATCTTATGCGTTGAACACTTGATAGGACCCTCGAATGTTGTAACCACTGATTGTGGTCACGTGTTTCATATTGATTGCATTCAAAATTATCTTAGAGAAAGCCCAAAGTGTCCTGTTTGTGCATCCACGGGAGGTGTAGAAATTATTTTAGATGAAATGCCAGGTCCTTCAATAACAGTCGCAGCTGAAGACGTGAGAGTTCATGATACGAGGTATAGAGGTCAGCGTAGGCCCGCCTCAAATCGTAGACCAACACAACAGAACAAATCAAACGGTTCCAGCGCAGAAAATTTATCCAATCCTGACACTCAACCAACCAAACGTTCGAATCGAGGTAGACGAGCAAGAGGAGGCTCAGTACGACCTCAAAATTATGTACAAAATTCTCAGGTGCCAGATGCTCAAGTAATGTCACAAATAGAAATCGATTATGATAGAATTTTCGAAAGAATGGAGAGCATCATTCAATCGAAATTATCTGATGTGCAGCTTTATGCTAATATAACACCACCCAGAGTTTTGAACGATAACGTTCAATCTAGCTCGTCTCATGAAAACTCAGTTTCGCGAAGCGAAACGCGTTCTATCACGACGCTGAATCCGGAAAAGGTAACACAAATTATCCAAAGGTGGGGCGTGAAATATGATGGTGAACTCACTGGTCCGTCAGTTCAAGAGTTTCTTTATCGAGTTAGTGCTCTCACTGAAGATTGTCTTAGCGGAGATTTTCCGATGCTTTGCAAAAATTTGCACGTTCTTCTCACAGGAAAGGCCAGAGAATGGCACTGGCGTTATCGTAAAGAAAATATTTTATCACTTGGGAAGATTTTTGCTTGTCCTTGAAGATCGTCGATCTGTATTACGAATCCATTATGAAAGTCGCGTTAAATATATATATATATATATGTCAGAGCTTTAAGGTTTATATTGATTATGCAGCGAGTCCCTGATATTTCTTTTTATATTTCTCGTTATTTTTCTGCCGTTGCGTGTGCACGTTTTTTCTTGGCCAACTTTCGATTGTCCCGCACCGCAACTTTACCAGGGCCACACTCGATCTCAATGTATATCGAGACCTCACAATCAAATACAACCCGTCTTATCGATAAGTCAAGTACAACCCGTCCTTTGTATAAGTTTCTTAAGCAGTTGACTATCGATAAGGCGCCCATTTCAAAATAATATTACCTTCTCCGACACGGCCATTCTGATAAATTACACGCCCTCGTGTATGGCCTACGCTTTGCAAGAAATCTGAAATTCTTACATTCCATATAAACATCAGCTTTAATTTTAATATGACAATCATCTTACGCCATAACAATTTTTCATTAACATAGTCTTTAGTTTACATTATTCATCTAAGTACTTCATTATTTACTTTAACAACATAAATCCCTCCTCAAATAATTCGTTTACTTTTTCATAATTCAACAAATTAAACAATTATTCTTTTAATTCCTTTCATTACTTTTCTTTGATATTTTTTTTTTTTTTTTTGCATCTTAATATTTATTTTGTCTTTTCTTTATCTCGTCTTTATTCATTCTCTTTTTCATTTTTTTTCTTTCAAATAACAACATTGTCAAAATACCACTCTAGGGTCAGGTACCACCACGTAGCCATCGATAACTGTGTACTTCCATACACCTTCCGCCATTCTACTGTCTATTTCAACAGCTTCCATTACTGTCTCTTTCAACAGCTTCCATTAATGTCTCTTTCAACAGCTTCCATTACTGTCTCTTTCAACAGCTTCCATTACTGTCTATTTCAACAGCTTCACTACTGTCTCTTTCAACAGCTTCACTACTGTCTATTTCAACAGTTTCACTACTGTCTCTTTCAACAGTTTCATCTGGCGAGCTAACATCGATCTCCAGCTCGCTTGGCACCTGCCCATCTGGCAATCTTCTTAATCTTTCATGCGCATACTTATATCTTCTATTTTTTTTCATACTCTTTAAAGTATATCTATCGTTCTCTAATACCTCAGTAATCTCAAATGGACCTCTATATTTAGCATCTAATTTAGTCTGGTTTCTCTCACTATTATTAAGCAACACAAAATCTTTAACACTAAATTTAACTATTTTTGCTCTGCTCTTATCAAATCTTTCTTTTTCATACTTTCCTGATTTGTCTATGTTCTCTAAAGCTTGAGTTCTTATCTTAGTCAGATCTATTTCGGCTTCTGAATCATGAATGGGAACAAGGCCTAAGGGACGAGCAACTTTTCCCATTAACAACTCTAAAGGACTCGCTTTGGTTGTCTTATTGACAGTACAATTAATAGCTAACTGCACGTCACCCAATGCCTCTTGCCTCGAGAACTTGCTTCAACAGCTGTTAATAAATTCTTCAGGGTACTCATAACCCTCTCAACCTGGCCGTTACCTCGGCTTGTTCCAGTTACTATCAAATGTAGTTTTATCTTTTGTGAAGAGCAAAATTCAACGAACTTAGCACCTGTGAAACTTCTTCCCTGATCAGCCAAAATTCGACTAGGGACCCCGAACAAGGAAATTGATGATTTTAACGCCATAACACTGGTCAGCAGCGTAGATTGTATCAATCGTAAGTAGAAATACATATACATATGCAATTTTCTTTTGGGGCATATTCTAATTTACTTTGATAAAATCCCTGTAGGTTGTGTCCCTTATGCGGAACTAAATTCTATATACCTACGACATTGTGAATGATAGCAGGCCACGCATCTGTAACCCTGTTCGTGCAAGTTCTACACACATACATAGAGGATTAGTGCCCGGGGTTATAGTGCATTAAATAAGGACAAAAACAAATACCAAACTAGTGAAAAATACACACTCAAATCTGTAAACATACTCAAATACACAATCAAGCACACATATACAATTAAATTAAAGACAGTGATTAGAACAATTAAACATATAGTGACAATTTCACGTTTGTTAAAAGCAAATCTCACAACACACATACACACACATGTCTCATTGCGTGGTACAGTACAGTGCAGTGCAGTGTCATATACATATACATTCATATTCATTCATACACACACACGCACATTCACACTTGTGAAATAGAGCATAAAAATAAATAAATAAAAATATTATTATTAAAATATTCAAATAAACAAAATAAAACTTATTTTTAAAACCAGAATGATAAATATATCATGAGATAAACTTTAAATTGGGGATTCCTTTAGCAACATCTTATGGAATCTAGGTAGGGCGGATATAGAACGAGCTGCGATTACATCTAGCAGTCTCGACAATAATATATGTTTCTTTGATCATAACCAGCCATCACCCTCGGTGTCTTTTTATTTTTTTTATACTTCTCTCATTACTTATGTAATGCAGAATTTTTCTGCACGTTTATATCTTTAATAACACGGCACAGGGACTAAATAATATTGTAATTTATAAAAACACTGCGATTTTCGTCAATTAAACTTCATCTTTCGGTTTATAGTCGTCGAACCTCCCCATCCGACATCAGCAAGCCGTCACACGGGTCCCTATGACTGTATTTATCTGAATGAATCTCGAAGCTATCTTGTACACTATCACCTTGAAGTACAAGTCGTACGATACACCATCTTAATCGCATAACATATATATATATATATATATATCGTGCCTACAGGTCATGTAGCCTTGTTTAGCAGACAAGTGTATGTCGCTTTAAGGTCATATATGTATGTTCTCTCTCGCAGTTGTATTTCATCTGATGATGAAGTGTATATGTGAGTAGTTTATGTTTCATCTATGTTATACTATATTATATATGTTATATACATTGACATGATGATGAGTATTTAAATTTATTTAAATTCTCAATATAAAAATTTTTTGAATTACAAAAATGGCGCTCAACGTGGGGCCTGCTGCGCATTAAAGAAATAAATTTAAGACGTTATTTTGGAATGTTAGATAGATTTTTGACGCCCAGCAAGGGCTTATGTGAAAAGCATAATACAATCTTTGCTTTCATTTATTCTGAAGAGGTATATATTAATCACCTAATAAGTTGGCTCTGATCAGGGTCCAGTAAAGAATAATTGTAGATAATTTTCTTGATGAATGGTATGACTTTTCAAGGTAAAATTTGAACATCTAGAATAACATAAGGCTCTTAGCCCCAAACATCCCATTATGCCATATGTAAAACAAAAATAGCAAGCTAATGGTGCTTTAAGTACGTCTGATCGGAAAATGAATGAAGGATATATAATGCCATCATTCATCCATCAAATAATTCTTGGTAGCAGGCATTAGCTCTAGTAAGCCTAGAAGCAATGTGATTTGTGTAGGTAAATTTTTTTGGAAGTCATTCTTTGGCAAATGCTAATGATTGACCAACATAAAGCTTACACATCAGCATGCTCAAGGGTAGTACAACGTAAAGTTATTTTTTTAACATATAACCCTTACTTCTTATAGCCTTTACCTAGGAAATCATTATATTTTTCATTAAATATAGAGCCAGGATAAACTGTTATTTAAGACAGGATATATGATGCCATATGCGATAGGAATATAATTTAAAAAAATCTGATGGGTACCGAGTTACAACGCTGTGTGTAACATATATCACAGGAGCTCTGGAAATATACCCCAGTTCAAAGGTCTGGAATTCCTTAACCTCCAACGTTGTTAATCATCGTGTTAGAATAAACCAATGGAATAAGAAATAGTGTGTTTCAGTTATCCGGAACAGCTACCTATCCTTCGGATTTTTATCTGCACCAAATACAATAATATGAACCAAACTGATTATGATCATTGAAGCAATTTATCTCGTCATCATGATTTTGCCTAAATTTACCTAAAGGAAAATATATAACTTATGACAAACAAATTAACCCAAAACAAAATCAATCACTGAAAATTTAAATAAAAATCAGTTTGTGAATTTTGCTGTGTGTAGAAATTTGAGTTTCTTGTGTAACTGACTTATTTTTGATCTAAACATGCCACTTGCACACAGCCCTCACAACGGTTTATCGTTGCAAGATTTACCAAAATCAATAGGCACCTGTATCTTATGCGTTGAACACTTGATAGGACCCTCGAATGTTGTAACCACTGATTGTGGTCACGTGTTTCATATTGATTGCATTCAAAACCAGTCGAACGCTACAGTCAGGTGCTGACTGTAGAAGGCCATGGATTATTATAGTATCATTTATTTTCAGTTATTTATAATAAAAATGTTGCATTATTTGCATTATTATTAAGCATTTAAAAATATAAACTTTATATTCTTATTATTCTATTCGAGCGACACGCACAAATTTAATTGACGGATAGAAGAAGAAGAACGCATAAACAATGCAAAAGCGAATACAAGAATTATAAGCATTAGGTAGGGCGAGAGTGCAATAAGTTTATGTATACATTTTTGCTTTTGTCAAACAGTAGTGGTGTCCGCGGAAGTTTTATAGTAGCTTAGTTGAGTGTGTGCCGGATTCGAAGACCAACGATGTTTGACAGTGTTCGAGTTCGAATCCTGCCGCCGGTCATCAATGTGTGAAATGTTTTCCTTTTTTTCTTGCTTTTCTATTAAATAATTTTAAAGCTTAACAAACAATACGTTTTAAATTTTTTGGTTCGCAACATATTAAATTAGAACACTTTTATAAACTTTGCCGAATGTTGCACAAATCTGACAGTTGCGTACATACGCCGAATACGGCAATTGATGTGTGTTAGAGCGGGACGCCGAAACGTAAATGTGCAAATGCAGACATGCATGTATCGGCGTCCCGCTCTAACATTTGTATCTTATTGATTGTCTTAAATATTGCAAAAAAAAAAAAGTAGATTCAATTTTTGAAAACCATTTTTATTGATATTTAATTAAATAATTGTAGTTTTCATTTAAGCTTATAGGAATAAAAAAATAACCAAAAAAAAGTAATTAAAATAAAAAGCTTCACCTGCCGGCCGCACATGG
This sequence comes from Zaprionus indianus, assembly GCA_018904595.1. Lineage (NCBI taxonomy): Eukaryota > Metazoa > Arthropoda > Insecta > Diptera > Drosophilidae > Zaprionus > Zaprionus indianus. The sequence continues at coordinate 152,503 of JAEIHA010000147.1, read as the reverse complement.
GATTCGAACTCACGCACGCAGGACCGCTCTCCACCACTCTAACCACTAAGCCACCGCCTCATTTTCTGATAGATCGGCAAAGTTGCATTCTGAGCTAATTACGTTACCATTCTATGCAAATAAAAAGTTTTGTAAAATGCTGTGTGTCCGACAATTCGAACTTCGGTATGATGCGTAAATTAGGTCTTAATGTGCGCATAAGTATACGTTCAAATTGAGTTTAATTCGGATCATATCTCACTTATTTTTAGTCCGATATCTATGAAATTTTCAGAAAACACCCGTGGCAAGGTATTTGTCATGTGAGATGTAAAACTTTTGTTGTTGGGTGTATATTGTGTATATTAAATCGTTATTACTGATTTACAGAGGCGGGAAGGGGCTTGGCCAAATTTCAAAAAAACTTTGAAACCCTGCAACATACATGGATGTTGTCACAAAATTTGAAGACTCTAGCTCTTATAGTTTCTGAGATCCAGGTGTTCATACAGACAGACAGACGGACAGACGGACAGACAGACAGACATCAATCGACTCGGCTGTTGATACTGATTCAGAATATATATAGTTTATGGGGTCGGAGATGCCTCCTTCTGCCTGTTACGCACAAACTCGTTCCGACAAACACAATAGACCATGAATTTTTTTAAAATCCATGGCCTAATTATCTTAGAAAAACACCAAAGTGTCCTGTTTGTGCATCCACGGGAGGTGTAGAAATTATTTTAGATGAAATGCCAGGTCCTTCAATAACAGTCGCAGCTGAAGACGTGAGAGTTCATGATACGAGGTATAGAGGTCAGCGTAGGCCCGCCTCAAATCGTAGACCAACACAACAGAACAAATCAAACGCTTCCAGCGCAGAAAATTTATCCAATCCTGACACTCAACCAACCAAACGTTCGAATCGACGTAGACGAGGAAGAGGAGGCTCAGTACGACCTCAAAATTATGTATAAAATTCTCAGGTGCCAGTTGCTCAAGTAATGTCACAAGTAGAAATCGATTATGATAGAATTTTCGAAAGAATGGAGAGCATCATTCAATATAACACCACCCAGAGTTTCGAACGATAACGTTCAATCTAGGTCGTCTCATGCAAACTCAGTTTCGCGAAGTTCTATCACGACGCTGAATCCGGAAAAGGTAACACAAATTATCCAAAGGTGGGGCGTGAAATATGATGGTGAACTCACTGGTCCGTCAGTTCAAGAGTTTCTTTATCAAGTTAGTGCTCTCACTGAAGATTGTCTTAGCGGAGATTTTCCAATGCTTTGCAAAAATTTGAACGTTCTTCTCACAGGAAAGGCCAGTGAATGGTACTGGCGTTTTCGTAAAGAAAATAGTTTGATCACTTGGGAAGATTTTTGCTTGTCCTTGAAGATTCAAGATTTCAAGGATGATGACATCCTAATGGAAGAAATTCGTTCGCGTAAACAGAAAGAAGGAGAGTCCGTCGATCTGTATTACGAATCCATTATGAAAGTCGCTTCTCGTCTAGCAGAACCGCTTGATGAATACCGACTAACACAGCAATTGTTGCGTAACTTATTGCCGGATATTCGGCAAGCGTTTCTTTTTGTGTCAGTATCATCCATCGCTCATCTCAGACAGTTGATTCATAAACGCGAAAACCTGTTGGGAGATGTAGAATCCCGTCGATCTTCCAAAATCACAGCTGGTCCTAAGGTTTTTAGAAGAGCTGTAGCGGCAGTGGAAGCCGAAGAAGATTTGTCTCAATCTGAGACAGAAGACGCATCAGAAGACGCATTGCAATTAACAAAAAAATCGTTAATTTGTTGGAATTGCAATAAACCCGGCCACGCGTGGGATATGTGCTTGGCAGAACGCTGCGTATTTTGTTACGGTTGCGGAGCCAAAGACATATATAAGCTACAGTGCCCAGCCTGAAACGAGCTGAAAACTCGAAGGCCGGCACCTTTGTCGACAGCAGACGAGGGGCCCTCTATTAGATCCCGCTTCTCATTCAATCACAACAGACTATTCTCAGCGCTCGCCTGCACTTTTAAAACAGTCAGCTGCTTGTAAAATACCTGACGTACAAACAATGAACCCATTTCGACCGTACCACAACCGGCTAGCTCATAATGAGCGGGTTCGATCAAGAATTTTCGGCGATGTAGCCATAATTACACGCAAGATAAAAAGAAATACGCTACGTATGGGTAATTATTGGATGAAAGTTAAACAGTCTCGTCAATTATTAGTGTCTGCAATCGTTTATGACCAATCTGATGGGCGTTTGTACGCTTTAATAAAATTTTTAGGATACAACGAAGTTGGACTCCTTGACACCGGAGCCAATTTTAGCTGTATAGGCTCAGATATAGCAACTAATAATTGGTTAGATTGTCCAAACTTTAAACAAATAGTATCTGAGGTCAAAACTGCCAATGGCAAGAGACACCCAGTCATAGGTATCCTTCGTGTTGATGTGAATTATAATGGTTCAACCAAGGAAATTGACTTCTACGAGGGTCGTTTGATAAGTCCGTGACTTTTTGTATTTGCCGCGCACCTGCTCTAAATACAACACTGCTCCTGTCAGCAGTTATCGATTAACAGCTGACTGTAAAATTTTGAGAAAGCTGCGTTTTTTGGTTTGCGTTTTATAGGCATTGAAAGCAGACGATCTCGTGAATTTTAACGAAAATGGAAAAAGTGAATTTCGTGTGCTAATTAAGCATTATTTTTTGCGTAAAAAATCCATCACCGAAACCAAGGAAAGACTTGATAAATATTATGGGGACTCTGCACCATCAATTTCAATGGTTAAGAAATGGTTTACTGAGTTCCGTTGTGGTCGTACCAGTACAAGTGATGCCGAACGTTCAGGTCGCCCAAAAGAGGTCGTCATGCCAGAAATCGTCGACAAAATCCATGGAATGATATTGGATGATCGGAGAATGAAAGTGCGTGAGGTAGCTGAGGCTGTAGGCATCTCAACTGAACGGGTACATCACATTTTACATGAATATTTGGACATGAAAAAGCTTTCCGCGCGATGGGTGCCGCGATTGCTCACACACGACCATAAGCGCAACCGTGTGACCATTTCAAAGGAGTGTTTGGCGATGTTCAACCGCAATCCAAACGAATTTTTGCGCCGTTTCGTTACCGTAGACGAAACATGGATCCACCACACCACACCAGAGACCAAAGAACAATCAAGACAGTGGGTTTCTCCGGGTGAACGTGCACCAAAGAAGGCCAAGGTGGGTCTGTCGGCCAACAAGGTCATGGCCACAGTTTTTTGGGATGCACAAGGTATCATTCACATCGATTACCTTGAAAAGGGTAAAACGATCACCGGCGAATATTATTCAGAGCTTTTGGACAGACTCGATATTGATTTGAAGCAGAAACGACCGCATTTGGCGAAAAAAAAGTGCTGTTCCATCAGGACAATGCACGGGTGCACACGTGTGTAGTCAGCATGGCAAAATTTCATAAATTGGGCTACGAACTGCTACCCCATCCAGCATATTCTCCAGATTTAGCCCCTGTGACTATTTTTTGTTTCCAAACATGAAGAAATGGCTCGGCGGTAAGAGATTCGGGTCAAATGAAGAGGTCATCACAGAAACAAACGACTATTTTGAGGGCCTTGAGAAAACCTATTATTTGGAAGGAATAAAAAAATTGGAAAAACGCTGGACTAAATGTATAGAGCTAAAAGGAGATTATGTTGAGAAATAAAACGCTTCTTTGAAGAAAAAAATATATTTTATTCAAAAAGTCACGGACTTATCAAACGACCCTCGTATATTATCCCGTCACTGAATAAGCGTGTAATACTGAGCATTAACTTTTGGCGAATTTTTAGCTTAGCTCCAGGTCTTATCTCAGCCATAGATTCTCCTAGTTCATTACTCAATACAAATAAAGAGGAGGAAAACAAATATTCTTTAACAGCTTCCCAGCAAGCTCGCTTAGCTGCGGTCATTGATTTGTTCCCAAATTATACCGCGCAAGGGTTGGGAAAACTTCTCTTCTGACTCAAGACATTGAAGTCGGAGATTCCAAACCGATCAAACAACGGTTTTATCCGGTTTCCCCCACGGTGGAGAAACTAATGTATCAGGAATTGGACGAATTGTTGAACGAGGGAGTAATTGAAGCTTCTCAAAGCCCCTGGAGTTCACCAGTAAGATAAGTAGTAAAACCAGGAAAAGTACGCGTGTGCCTGGCTGCACGCAGTATTAACGACTACACCAAAAAGGACGCGTATCCTCTGCCTAATATCGATGGCATATTTTCTACGCTACCTAAGGCTAATTTGATTACCAAGTTAGATCTTTATATTATTATTGGACGTTGAATACAATGACTGTATTAGCAAGTGGTCCAACGACACCAAGCCGATGCTTGTTGCGCGCGGAACCCAGACGAAGTCCACCTCCCGCCTGACCGACCGAGAGGCACCGTCGCATAACGGACGACACGGAAACGCGGTAGAAAAGCGAATAGAAACGCGAGTAAAAATTAACGCGATGTGGAGAAAACAAGAAAATAAAATAAAAAAGACGAGGCGATAGAACGCGGCATGCAAGTAGGGGAAAAAAAGAAAGAAACATAGAATAGAAAATCGAGGAAGATTCAAATACTAATTACTAATTACGTACTAGATAGGCAAGAATTAAGGACTTCATAGCAGCGATAGTGTTAGTGCTAGCTATGATGTGTTGGAGCTTATTGTAGTCCGAACATAATGCCCTGAAAGGATCATGCAGTGCATAGTTCGATCTACAATAAGGAAGTGTTAGTGGAAGGAAATAGCGAGTTCTTCTGCAAGGAACAGAGAAGTGTAGCTGCCTTAACAAGGCCTCACTGTCAATGTCACCTTGCATAAGGTTGTTAATAAATAAGACCCCTAGCATGGTTCTGCGGTTAGTTAGGGAAGGCAGATTTAGTAACAGAAGTCTACTATTATAGGAAGGCAGTCTCAAATTTTCATCCCAGTTAAGGCCGCGTAAGGCAAAAAGTAAGAAGTTCTTCTGTACAGATTCGATGCGTTCCTTATGAATAGTGTACTGGGGACACCATACGCATGAACCGTATTCGAGAATGGGACGAACAAGTGAAACGTAAAGGGTCTTTGTAATATAAGGATCGTCGAATTCCTTAGACCATCTTTTGATAAAGCCTAGGACACCCATGGCTTTATTGACCATATTAGTAATATGACTTGTAAACTTTAGTTTTCGGTCCAAACGGACTCCCAGATCATCAACTAGGGCGATTCTTTCCAAGGCACAACCACAAAGAGTATAAGAAGCAAACTTCGGACTGGCTCGAGAGAATGTCATCAGCTTGCATTTAGAGCTGTTCAGGTTTAAAAAATTGGCGCAACACCAAGAATTGAAACTATTTAGGTCGGTTTGTAAGTTTACGTGACAGTGGTCGTCTTTAAATTGGTAGCAAAGCTTTACATCATCCGCATACATAAGGGTACGGGAGTTACATATGACCAAGGGAAGGTCATTAATGAAAAGCGTAAAAAGTAGGGGACCAAGATGACTCCCTTGAGGAACACCAGATGTGGCATGAATTGGGTTTGAAAGGGTGGTTTTAAAGAGGACTCTTTGAGTTCTGTCAGCCAGATAGCTTACAATCCAACTAAGTAGTTTTGGTGAAAAACCTAGAAGGTCAAGTTTATGTGCCAGAAGAGAATGATTCACTGAGTCAAAAGCTTTACTGAAATCAGTATAAATAACATCAGTCTGAAGATTTTCCTGAAATCCTTTTACCACGAAGGATGTCAGCTCAAGCAAGTTTGTCGTAGTAGAACGACTTTTAATGAATCCGTGTTGAAAAGGTGAGATAACGGATCTACAGAAATGTTGCAAGTGAGGAGTTATAACATTCTCGAAAAGTTTGGGTATAGCCGACAATTTAGAGATACCTCTATAATTGCTTGCATCAGACTTGCTGCCCTTTTTAAGCAAGGGAATAATAAAAGATTCCTTCCAAATGGAAGGAAAGACTGAAGTTTCTAAAGACAGCGAAAATAGTTTGAGCAATGGCTTACTTAGGGAGATAGCACAGAATCGAAGTATGCAAGCAGGAACACCGTCAGGGCCTGGTGAGAAGACTGGCTTTACTAAAGAGAGATCCTTTACCAATGAGCTTTCGTTTAAAAAGGGAGAGAAGATACCATTTGAACTTGGAATGTTGTATGGATAAAAGTGAGTTTTCTGTGTAGAGGGAGAATAAGTCGTTTGAAAAAACTTTGCAAACATATCGGCCATGGCTTGGTCGGTATCTGCACTAGCATTTTCAAACGTTAATTTTGTTGGAAATGCGGTAGACTTACGCTTCGTGTTAACGAAACTATAAAACTGTTTGGGGTTCTGAATAAACTGAGCCTTACAACGAGTTAAATAGTTCTTATAACATTTCGCGTTCAAGACAGTAAAATCTGACCGCGCGCTTAAGTAGCGGGAAAAGGCTGAAGATGAGCTATTACTTTTATATTTTTTAAATAAGTTTGACTTTAAATTTTTTAACCGTGACAACTCTCTTGTAAACCATGGCGGCTTACTCGAGGAAGTTGGATAAAAACACGGAACACAAATATCTAAAAAGTAGTTAATTGTGTTATAAAAAATATTGGTCGCTACTAAAATATCAGTAGACGAATACAATTCTGACCAATCAAATTGGGAAATCATCCCATTCAATAAGTTAAAATCTGCTTTTCTAAAGCAGCGTACACGATTACACAGTTTTTCATCATTATCCATACAAGCACCAAAATCAATAGTAACTTCAAGAGTGGGATGGTAAGGATCTTCAGGAAGAGAAAGTGGTTGTGTCTTGTTTAAACTCACTCTAGATGGATCCGAGACAAAGCATAAGTCTAACGATCTGTTACTACTGTTTAAGACATGATTGACCTGAGACAATGACATGTCAAACAGACCGTCAAAAAGGTCGTGTTGCCGTGAGGGCAGAAGAGAGTTTGAATCAGCACTTGGTGTCCAATTACAATCGGGGATATTGAAGTCACCCAGGACTAAAAATTGATCTCTGTCTGATAACAGATTAAATATGGTCTGTATTGCAGACAAATGTTGCAAATAGACTGATAATTCCGACGACGGCGGAATATAGGAACAGGTTATATAATGAAAAAAACCGGGAAAGTGTAATTTTACACAGAGAAATTCAATGCCAAATTGAATCTCCGGTTCTAAGAGTTCCGAGTTGATGGTGGAATCAACTGCAATTAGAACTCCACCACCACGTCGGTCAGGTCGATCACACCTGTAGGTTGTGTACTTATTTGGAAAGACTTCGGAGTTCAGAATCTCCGGCTTTAACCAAGTCTCAGTAAACACAACAATTTGGGAAGAAAAAGAAAGACTGTTTAAGTATAAAGTTGAAATTTTAGTACAGAGACCTCTAACATTTTGATATGAAAGAGTTAAGAAGCTTATTAGTTTTTTTTTTTTGATTTTATTTGGGCTGCTGCTAGAGGAGGCAAAGGAAGTTTAATCGGTGGGCGATTTTTCTTTTTCCTTGCTTCAAACTCTTTAACCATTACATGTTCCGGCCAAAATTGAGCCGAACATATAATGCCTAAGAGTTCGTTTGGGGCACTTATTTTGAAGGAAGATATGTCCCTCTCATAAGAAAACTTAAACTTTTCCACTTTTACGTCGACGGCTTGGGTTTTAGCTTGAATATAAGCTTTAACATCATTTGATGTGAGTTCAGGGGCAAGCCTAGAAACAAAAATCTGTTTCTTTAGTGGAACACCTACAATCTTTTTAGGCGCCTCAGGTATAATTCCAGAGCAGAGGTTCTCTTCTGGTAAACCAGAACTTGAACACGCCTTAGGTAACACTATTTTCTGTGGCACGGGCAACGATACCACAGCGGACATAACAGAACATTTTGGCGTCACTGGTTGCATACACTCAATGACATTTTCGGGAATCGAAATTGATTTAGCCGCTGATCTCGTTACCATCGGGGGATTGGTGAACGACATTAACGGCTGTGTCATTGGCGTACCTGGCTGGTCAATTATAGGGAGCTGGGTGGCGATAATAGGCTCCTCTATGCGGGTGGATTTTTTTCGCTTTGGGGATTCGTTCAATAACTTAAGGTTATTGAAACATGAATCGAGCGCTGAGAACTGGTCGGATAGTGTGCGAAAACTTCCAAGCAGTTCCCTAAATCCTATCTTTGTTTGCCGCATAAACGAACAAATTTCGCCCTCCACTTCCCTACACATATCGCAGCAATAACGCAACCCAGTGCGCTTGGCTACGGCATCAGCCGTCGGGCCAGAAAATCCGGCACACTTCGCGTGTACTACGTTATCACATAGCCAACACGAAATGCTTGGCTGGGCAGCCGTCACCTCCTTAAGGCAGGATTTTTTAAAACAAATCAAACCGTCCATTATTGGGGACACCTACTGTAACAAATAAAAACAGCCGCAAAGAAAACAAAACAAAAACAAGAAAAAGAGGTATGTGCGCAAGAAAGAAATTAGCGCGCAAAGGCAGAGAGCAGAGAGAGCAAAAACAGTCAAGCAACAACAGTGCAGTACAGAGAGCGGCAAAGCGTGAGAGATGCTTAGGCGCGCTCAAAAAAGTGCAATAGAAAGAGCGGCAAAGCGTGAGAGGTGCTTAGGCGCGCTCAAAGAATTAGGATAGATAAGAAAGAGAGTAATAGCGGTGAGCCACTAACAACAACGTTGCTTACCGAAAAGAGTAAAGATGTAAACAAAGTACCAGAGGAGCAGAACCAATGCACAAAAAATATAAAATTAGCAAACAAAGATTAGTTTGACTAATTTGAAAGGCATGCACACGCTTCGTGAACGGGCTATCAAAAGAAGATCGGTTTTAAAATAAAAGAATTATAAAACACCGGTTGTTTTTAATAAAAACGCGAAAATATCGAAGCGCAGAAAAAAACACGTCCGTTCACGGGGAAGAATGCAAGGCTGAAGAATGCAAGGAAGAATGCAAGGACGCCTTCTAGCAAATACCTTTTTCGGACAAAGCTAAAGCCATCACGGCGTGTACGGTACCAGGAAGGCCGTTGTATCAATTCACAGTCATGCCTTTTGGCTTGTGCAATGCGCCTCAGACCATGTGTAGACTGGTTGATCAATTGATACCACCTGATCTTAAAACATGTGTATTTGATTATTTAGACGATGTATGCATTGTGTCGGAGGATTTTGACACCCATTTGACCTTGGCTGCTGAATTTCGTAGAGCTAATCTCACATTGAACGTATCCAAGAGTAGATTTTGTGTCACTCAAGTGGGATACCTCGGTTATTCAATTAGCAATGGCGGTATCGCTACAGATCCAAATAAAGTGGAGGCCATCAACTCTGAAACAAAGACGCTGAAACAAGCGCGGAGTTTTTTAGGTCTCGTAGGCTGGTTTAAGCGATTTATCAAGAACTTTGCTGAGCTGGTATTCCCTATAACAGAACTTCTTTCTACAAAGCGGTAGTTTGTATGGATGGATGCAGCTCAAGTCGCTTTTACAAACTTGAAGGAAGTTATTACGTCAGCACCAGTCCTACGTAAATGCTTGGCTGCGATGCTGGCCATCGAAAAGTTTCGTTGTTATCTGGAATCGCAGGAGTTTGAGATAATTACAGATCACGCAAGTCTCCTCTGGCTGATGCGTCAACCAAATCTCAAGGGTAGATTAGCCAGGTTGGGCCATGCGTATGCAAGGTTATATATTAAGTATTAGTCATCGTAGAGGAAGGATAACGTAGTACCTGATGCACTATCTCGAATTTACCAAGATGAGGTAGAAGCATTAGAAGTGCTCACGCCAGTCATCGACTTAGATTCTTTCCCTTTACCCCGATGGGTAAACCTGCCACGACGGACATCGACATCCTCGGTCCATATCCGCGCAGTAAAAATGGAAACATAGGACTCCTTATAGTCCTGGACCATTTATTCAAGTTCCATTGGCTGTGTCCGCTTAAAAAGTTTACTACTGCACCGATACTGGAGTTTGTCCAGAATCAAATCTTTTTGACTTATGGCGTTCCTTCGTGTGTAGTTAGTGACAACGGCGTTCAGTTCAAAAGCAAAGACTTTAATGCTTGGCTAACGTCATTGGGTGTTCGTCACATGTACACCGCTGTTTATTCACCGCAACCGAACGCATCTGAGCGCGTCAATCGCTCTTTGATTGCTGGGATTCGTGCGTTCCTACAGGTTAATCACAATGAGTGGGATAGACATATCTATGCGATTAGTTGCGCGCTGAGAAATGCGCACCACCAAAGCATAGGTTGTTCTCCGTACTTCGCGCTTAATGGCTTTAACATGGCAACGCATGGTAGCTCCTATAGACTTCTTCACAAGTTTCAACTCTTTGGAGAGTCGGAGGACATACTGGCGCGCGAAGATCAGCTTGCTGCATTAAGGAAACAGCTAAAGGCCAACGTATCTAAAGCTTATGAAATCAATGAGAGACAATATAATTTGCGCTCGCGAGAAGTATCTTACCGTGTTGGGCAAGAAATCTTTCGGAGAAATTTCACGCAAAGCAACTTCGCTAAACAAATTAATGCAAAGCTGAATCCCCAATGGATGAAATCCAGAATAAAATCGAAATTGGGTTCAGCTTATAATTTGTTGGAAGATCTGCAGGGAAGAGTGCTAGGTACCTACCACGCCAAGGACTTAAAGCAATAAAAATGATGGGATGTACCCTTTGGTTCTTTTTCAAGTAATTTCCCTGGGTTCAAGGAAGCTCTAAAATGACTTGGGGGTGTAGTGTACATCCCTGGCTTATCGGTTATATATCTAGATAAGTGTTGGTAATCGCCTGTGACTAATCTAGTTCGCTAGGAACAAATTATCGATCAATACTACCAATCGAAAAGTGAGCTTTGAAACATAGGGAAAGCGCGTGGTCCATCTCTAATTGAGATTTTTATAAGCCATCACATACGGTAAATTATTAATTATTGCTGTTTTAGTACAGAGTAAGTACCTTGTCAACAGCATATAATAAATTTCTGGGCAAGCCCTATTAATTTCCGTGTTTTCCTTAGGCATCGGTTCAAATAACCTGCGAAGCACCCCTAGCGGCTCTCTGATCGCCTATTATCACAGCCACTGACTCAAGACACCACGTGGTTGAGTCCGGCCTGTACACCTCGGCCTAACAGCCGGAAATTATATATAATCCTGAAATATTAGTCGGAGAGACTTTTCGACATACGGTCTCGCTGCAATCTGCGCGCTGCAAGCGTTGCGCGACATATATACACTTTTTGACTTACGCTCTCGCTGCAAGCTGCGCGCCGCAAGCGTGGCGCGTTAAATATATATATATATACGAGGGTCGTTTGATAAGTCCGTGACTTTTTGTATTTGCCGCGCACCTGCTCTAAATACAACACTGCTCCTGTCAGCAGTTATCGATTAACAGCTGACTGTAAAATTTTGAGAAAGCTGCGTTTTTTGGTTTGCGTTTTATAGGCATTGAAAGCAGACGATCTCGTGAATTTTAACGAAAATGGAAAAAAGTGAATTTCGTGTCAGCATGGCAAAATTTCATAAATTGGGCTACGGACTGCTACCCCATCCAGCATATTCTCCAGATTTTGCCCCCTGTGACTATTTTTTGTTTCCAAACATGAAGAAATGGCTCGGCGGTAAGAGATTCGGGTCATCACAGAAACAAACGACCATTTTGAGGGCCTTGAGAAAACCTATTATTTGGAAGGAATAAAAAAATTGGAAAAACGCTGGACTAAATGTATAGAGCTAAAAAGAGATTATGTTGAGAAATAAAACGCTTCTTTGACGAAAAAAATATATTTTATTCAAAAAGTCACGGACTTATCAAACGACCCTCGTATATATTAAATAAAATAAGAACTTCATGCAACAACTTCAGAAGTGGGATTGCCAGCCTACATATATAAAAAAAAAACATTTTTTATCAATATTGAAAATTGACGCGGAAAGTGACGCCGAAAGTGACGCCAAAACGACGCCATCATTATTTTTCCGTTACTATGAAGAAAAGAGCTGATGAAATTACTTACTGCGAATAAAATAGACTTTCCGACCAAAGCAACATTCAGGCAATTATCAGTAATTGCATCAAAACATAATCTGCATAATCTTATGGATACTTCTGAATCAGATTTGGACGCAACAGTGGTGAACAATTGCAAAATGGAAGAAATTACGTCGCAGGTTTTTGATAAGGAAGAAGAAGAACTAGACGCTGCTATAAGAATTGCTCAGAAGAAGAAATTGTTGGCCGAGCTTTCACAAAGTCTTGGCAGTGCTAGTGGTGATACGCGGGATATTGTACGCAGTGTTGTTCCATTTGCAGGAGCCGAGTCATGTGATGCAAAAAAATGGTTAACGGATTTTGAACGTGCTTGTGACGCAGTAAATGATGCCGACGCTTTTAAACTTCGCTGCATACGACTTTTAATGAAACCAGCATCAGAGGGAGAACTTTACTTACGTGTTGACCGTTCTGCAAACTATGCCGAATTCAGAGACAATTTTTTGAAAACCTTCGGAAATGACTACACTATGGCAGAAATAATATCTCAATTGAAGGCAAATGAATGCAAGAAATAGCTGCACGTGCTGAAGTTGATGAAGCGCAATCAGTGAAACTTATAATAGATGGCTTTCAGGATAGTTCTTCAAGTATTGCCATATTGTATCATGCTCAGACGATTGAACAACTTAAGCAACTATCACGTCGATATGCTGAATTGCGGGCAAAGTCTTCAGCAGTCACTAAATCTTCTGCAACATCACGAGTGTCAGCAGCTGAGGCTGACAAGATTGGTATCCGGTGCTTCGATTGTTCAAAGTATGGACATTACGCATCATCTTGCACTGCTCAAAAACGTGCAAAGGGTTCCTGCTTCCGATGTGGATCACTTCAGCATATGTTAAAGGATTGTACGCAACAACCAACAACAACCACGACTGATCATAAAGTTAAACCGGAAAATAATAATCATTGCTTCCTCCCAATATTTAATAAGGTAGGAGTATATTTTTATACTGAAAAAACGCAGAAGTCTAATTTCATTTTTCTTTCTGCCATGTTCGACACCGGAAGCAAAATTAATTTAATCAAAAGGTCAAAGGTGCCATATAGTAGTATAAGTGAGAAACTATATTCGACAAATTTTCGTGGTATCAATGGAGCTCAAATATTTTCATTTGGAAAAGTTTACTTATATATTAAGTTTAATGAAATTATCAATAATACAGAATTTTATGTTATCCCAGACTGTTATTTTAAAACGGATATATGGTATTAATTCGTATACAGTTCATGAAAACATTTGGAGTTGAATTAATTTGTGTTAATGAAATTGAAAATAAAAATTGAAGTACAAAGACAATTATTGAACAATTTAAATCAATTTTCTTCAGAAATATCTTCAGAAATTAGTAATTCTAGTGATAGTGACCTTTCAGATATAGTGAACTTTAGTGACAACAAGCATTTGACAGAAGTGAAAACCTTAAGCTCTTCAGAAATTAGAAATTCTAGTGATAGTGATCGATTAGCAACAGTGAAATAAGGTAACAATATATTTGATTGGGATACGGAAATTTTAGGAAAAGATACAGCGGAAGATTGCATATTAGCTATTGAGCTGGATGATTCAGAGGCGTTAAATATTGATTGAAAATTGGATAAGATCGAACGCAGTAGGGTTTTAGAAATAATTAAAATTAACTATTCAGATGTCGAAAATATTGACCCTGTTGATCATAATTATGAAATGAATATTAAACTTCAGACAGACGGCTCAGTTTATTCAACACCGCGAAGACTTTCATATCAAGACAGACAGACAGTTGATAACACTATAGAAGACTTATTGAGGAAAGGATTTATTAGACCTAGCGAATCTCCTTACACATCAGCAATAGTTCTGGTTAAGAAGAAGTCAGGTGAAAAACGTATGTGTGTAGATTACAGACAACTTAACAAAATGACAATAAGAGATGGATACGCTTTACCACATATCAATGATTGTATAGGAAAAATGGAAGGAAATCAATATTTCTCTCTTTTAGATTTAATGTCTGGGTTTCATCAACTTAAAATGGCAGAAAGTTCGATTCAATATACTTCTTTTGTTACACCTAATGGACAGTACGAATATCTTAAGATGCCTTTTGGGTTACGAAATGCCCCTTCCGTATTTCAGAGGTTTATAAACTTTATTTTTAAACCATTAATGCGAGAACATAGTATTATTTTTTACATAGATGATATAGCTATTGGAACAAAAACAATTGAAGAACACTTTGTAGTCTTAGGTAAAGTTTTGAAAGTATTGGCTCAACATAGATTAGAACTAAAATTAAGCAAGTGCCAATTTTGTTTCACAAAAATTGAGTTTCTTGGTTATTCAGTTAGCAAGAATGGCATTAGTCCTAATAGTGAACATATTGAAGCCATTAAACACCTTCCGATTCCAAGAAGTGCAGTTGAAATGCAAAAATGCTTAGGATTGTTTTCATATTTTAGACGATTTATTCCTAGTTATTCAAAAGTTGTAAGACCATTAAACGAACTAGTTAAACAGGACTCTAAGTTTAAAATGGATGATAGATGTTCTGAAATTTTTGAGTATTTACGAGAAAAACTTATTTCTTCACTTCTTCATTGTTAGCCCTTTACAATCCTAAGAAAAAAACAGAATTGCATTGTGACGCAAGTGCCGAAGGATTTGGAGGAATATTAGTGCAAAAACAAGAAGACAATAAATTCCATCCAGTTTGTTATTTTTCTCAGACAACAACAGCAGCCGAAAAGAGATATCACAGTTTTGAATTAGAGACGTTAGCCATTATTTATTCACTCAAGAAATTTAGAATATATTTAGAAGGAATTCCATTTAAAATCATAACAGATTGTAATTCATTGACTCTGACTTTAAATCGCAAAAGTGTAAATGCCAGAATAGCTCGATGGTCCTTACAACTAGAGAACTACAACTATACCATTGAACATAGAAGTGGCAAATATATGACACATGTTGATGCCCTTAGTCGCTATACTAGATCATTGAGTGAAGAATTTAAATGCAGTGATTGACAGTGGTGATATTAATTTTCAACTTCAGACTACACAAAATAGAGATGACAGAATAGTTAAATAATAAAAGAAAAATTAGAAAATGGACCCGTAAAAGATTTTATACTTGATGATGGTATTGTTTATAGACAGTTAAAAGATATGGAACTTTTATATGTTCCTGAAGAAATGGAAAATAATTTAATTAGAACAGTACATGAAAAGTTATGTCATTTAGGAACTGAAAAATTCTTAAATGAAATTCTAAACCATTATTGGTTTCCGAATATGACAACCAAAGTGAAATCATTTATTGATAATTGTCTTAAGTGTATTATGTTTACAATTCCTCCACACGGAAACAATAGAACTCTTCATAACATCCCTAAGAAACCAATTCCCTTTGACACACTACATATAGACCATTTTGGACCCCTGCCTTCAATTATTTCTAAAAAGAAGCATATTTTAGTTGTTATTGATAGTTTCACTAAATTCGTAAAGCTATTTTCAGCTAACACTACAAGCACAAAGGAAGTGTGTATGTGTTTAACAAAGTATTTTGAAAACTATAGCCGACCTCGTAGAATCATCAGTGATAGAGGATCCTGCTTCACATCTTCAGAATTTAGTGAATTCCTTTTAGAAAATAATATTGAACATGTCAGAGTAGCGACCGCATCACCTCAAGCGAATGGACAAGTAGAACGCGTAAATAGAACACTTAAGACCATGTTAGCTAAAATCACAGAGCCAGTGCAACATTCAGATTGGTGTAAGCTATTAAATAAAGCTGAATTTGCTATTAATAACTCAGTACACTCCAGTACTGGAGAAATACCATCAGTTCTGCTTTTCGGAATACAACAAAGAGGAAGTGACGTTGATGCTCTGACTGAATATTTAGAAAATATAAGCCATTTAAATAAAAGTCGTGATCTTGATAATTGTCGCAAAAAAGCTTCTGAGAATATTGAAAATAAGCAGAGGAAAAGTTCAGAGTACTATCAAAAGTATCATAAGAATCATGAGACGTTTTCAGTAGGCGACTTTGTAGTAATGAGAAACATTGATACCACGATAGGCACAAATAAAAAATTTCTCCCCAAATATAAAGGCCCATATTGCATAAAAAAAGTTTTACCTAATGACCGATACGTTTTAGAAGATATTGAAAATGGGCAAATTACGCAATTACCTTATGAAGGTATATAGAAGCTTCTCGATTACGAAACTGGGCAGACTGGCTTGATCAGTGTAAAAATTACTCCCCGTTAGACTAACATTTTAAACTATTAAATGATCTATACTATTAAGATTTGTATATACATTTGTACATATTAACTAACAATTTAATTTAATTTAATTACTATGCAAATATTTGAATATCATATAGATCGAGGACGATCTTAATTGTCAGAATGGCCGAGCTGTAGCATTATATCTATATTATTGTATTTCTAAGCTTTATCGGATTTAACGATTAATCGATGTTAAAGACAAATTAAGAAGTTCCGATAGTTGTTAATCTATTTTTGAATCATCGTGTAATTAAATCGATGGAATTAGAGTTAAGACGATGGTTATCGAAGATCGGCATTCAATAAGAGAAGCGCAAGTGCTAAACGATGCATTATGTTACGGACTGCTTTTTTGTCGATAGGGCCGTGCCGACTAGCTCAGAAGCACTAGCACCCAAGATTTCGAACGATGCAATCGATCCTGCAGAGTGATGAAGTCTCGGGGCATTCTTCACGTAGCGGTGGTGGTATTTCGGCCGGCACGGATCTTGACAAGCAGTCCAACAGGCGCACAACGCGGGGCCCACGCTCTTCACACTGGACTAACTTGAGTGTTTTCTGTCTCGGTGAGTATATCCTTTCTTGTCGTTGCTTGGTTTAACGCATCTTCCTGTCGCAGGGTCAGCATAAGCTTTTTGTGGATAAATTCTTCTCATTGCAGTCGGTGTCGCTTTGCGTGTTTCCAGTGCTGCTCTCTTGCCCTTCCGGTAAGGAGAATGTGGGTGATGCGCAGGGTTTCCGCCCATGGACATCGATACCGCCTCTTGAGAAACTCCAAACGGAAGACAGAGTCTTCTATGGGATTGTACTGATCTTCCACGTCGTTTAATAATTCCCACTGGTCCATTCTGGCATATGGAAGCTGATCCGGAGCATTCACATATCTGGTATCGCCGTCTGAATAGCCTTCCTGTGGATGCTTATTTAGCCGCCAGTGCTGTGGTTGCTCTCCAGTCCTATCAGCATGCCGAGGCCAAGGTTCCGGGCTGGTACTGTCTCTTGCAAACTCTTTTGGTGGACTCCTGAGTGGCAGCATCGGTGCGCGTACTTCTTCAGATGCACCGGCCTTAGGGACGGCTTCATGGAGACTTCGCGCTTCCTCGCTATGGATGCTAGGCGTATTCCAGACAAGATCCCGTTCTGCAGGTTCCTCAACTCTTGCCGGCGGAGCAGTCATTGGCCTAAGGGTGTCGTTCAACATCTTCATGAGTTCCAGATTGCTCTGGCGCAGATGATCCTTCAAGACCTGTCCAATTTCCGCATGAAGGAACTTCCGGTAAGTTTGCACTGCTGTTGCTATCGCCACATTGACTGCGGATTTCACTACACTGTCCAAATTTTCTTGTAGGGCTTCTGGATCTGCTACTTCTTTGCTGGTCGTTGGATTTTCTTTATGTTGGTGGATTCTGGAAATCCTACTTGGAGTCCGGAGGAGTCCCTCTATTCCAAACGCCATCTGAGGACCGACTGCACCGTCTCCATCAGAGGACCATGTCGCTTCTTGCGCCTCTGGCACTGACCCCTTTGACCGCAGGTAATGCCCACCAGCATCTCTTTCTTGACTCATTTTAATGTTTTATTTATTCTTTTACAGGGTATGGTCAAGCGAAGCAAGGCGGTTATAGTTTAAATAATTTTTAAATAATTAAATGTGCATGCAATGTAATAACTCTCCTGTTAAATTAATTTGTAAATAATTGTGTGTGTGTGCAGGCGAGATATGTATTAAATAATATTAATAATAATTGTTAAATATTTTATAGGAATATTTTATATCAATATAGGAAAATATAAACAAGTGTAAATATATATTTTTGTAAATTAAATATAAAGAAATGAATAAATGTATATATGTATATAAAAAATAGGCAAAAATGTAAATAAATGTATAAATAATTATAAATATAAATATGTATATATATAAATGAATGAATCAATAAATAGATAATATGGTCCAACGGAATTCTCTTCAACTGGAACGACTAGTGCCGGTGGATTCGCAATCCGACTTCGCGCTTATGGTAGTTGTTGTGCAATCAAACAAAACACGCTGCCGTTCGTCAACTGGTCAAACTGTCACGCGGGTTGACAGTTGCCAGTTAAGGACGCGGCTGGTGTTCGATCGGCCCTGCTTTCACTGGGAATGCGTCCCTTTAGCCCGTGAGGCGGTGCAGCGCGTATAGCTCTAAGCATTTACGGGTCACCTAATCCTCATTCAGCCACATTAGCCGAACATAAGGAACTGGACGCCCAGCGAAGGCAGACGATCTACTACGTTAAACAAAAACAGAAAACAAAACAGTCACATTTGCATGTAACACATTGGGATACTGGACATGGCCCAGGGCAAGTCCGCGGCACAGTGTTTTCACCACCACTGGTAGACTCGCGGCCTCCCTGGCAAAACATGCCTCAACATCCAAATACCTATCTGCTTACTGAGGTTTCTCAGTCCACAACTCCCTGCGCAAACGTGAATTACGTCCTTCAACGTGCCGCAGTTTGTTACAAGCTGAGTCACATCAGCAAGGCTACAGCGAGGCGTCTAAATACCGCTGCCTATCGATATTTAGCAAAGATTTCGGCACAGAATTCACTGGCCTACATCTTTGCTCCTTTTTGATTTTGGGCGCCATTATGTTACGGACTGCTTTTTGTCGATAGGGCCGTGCCGACTAGCTCAGAAGGGGGAGGGGTTCTTCCTCCAGCCCTGCAGTCCGCACAAAATACCGATAGTCATCGGTATTTACACAAAAGACGCATCACTGACAAAAGGTAAACAAACCAAAAACGAACATAAAACACGCATTTTAACATATTTTATAACGTTTTCAATGTGTTCACAGCTACAACTCTACTCTACAATTACAAAGGACAACAACAACAGCCATTGGTGACAGCCAAGTCACCGCGCACCCGCCCAGCCATGTGATGCTCCTACTCAGGAGTTTCGGTGCATCACCCAAGTCGGCGAATCCCTTCCTGGCCAACTAAGGCCGCCCCATCTCCCCTAAAAAAGGTAAATTAGTGATTCATATCAATATCTATACATTTATTTTCCATTTCCTGATCCTCCTATCATCTTCCTATTCAACAAAAACCTAACACAAAACTTACACTAATGACAATTATTTTTAAATTAAAGCTAATGGGACATATCTGTTGTTTTAAAACTAATGGGACATTTTTTATATTTTCAGGTCACGGGAATTCTGGCCTGACTGAAATCTGGCCCTGGCTGGTATATGCGGGCCTGATGCAGATCGAGCCGGGATGGAAAATAACTGGGCCTGCAGGCTAGATGTGGCCTGCAGGCCGCGGAGATGTGACTCGAAAAGCAGATCTCTGCCGCTGCCGACTCGCGGATTTTATATGCAGTATCTGCTGCTCCCCGCAAGGAACAGACTCACCAGGCAAGGATGTCTTCCGATGGGTCCGTGGTCCGTGGAAATCTGCGTCTGCACACACACAAAATTAAAATTAATTTAATAAATGACATAACCACCAAAATCTAACCACGCACTTATTCTTTCAGAGTTAACTGCACCGACCGTTTGCTTGATTTCAACTGCCGTTTGAAAGACATGCGGGTGGTCGCATTGGCCTGGGCATTCGGGCATCTGCCAACGGTTAAACGGCGCTCTCTCAAACGGGAACCACGGGTCGGCGACCGATCTGGCTGTTAACAGGGAAGGTTCCTGTTCCTGCCACCAGATGGTGCCGATCCGCGGCCTTGTTTGAGTTCGCACTGCTTGTCCCATTAGCAGATGTTATGCGTGCCAGGGCAGCTGTGTTCATCGATATATGTCTATCGAATCTCGGATTGAACACAGCCGACTCGCAGAATGCAACAATTAAGAAATAAAAGTGTAATTAAATAATCAAAATAAAGTTAAACTACTAAAAAATAAAATAAGAACTTCATGCAACACTTAAAAGTTTTTATTTTTAACTGGCGCCCGAGCAGGGACCTGATGTGAGGAAATCTTGTTAAGTCAGATTAGTACTAATTACTGTACGAATCTTGTTAAGTCAGATCTCACTAAATACCGTGCAACTCCATCGTGTATTAACCGACAGCAACTATAGGCGGACTACAAGTTCTGTCAAGGTCAGACCGCAGAACACCCTCGACGCGTGTGAGTTGCAGGATCCCGAGTAAAGATTGGAAAGGACAACATCCGGACCACCAGGAGGAGTAGCCGTACCAGGATAGCTATGTAAGTTAGTGAATAAGTGAAACAAATTACCTAAAACGAAAGAAATAAGAAAAAGAAAATTAAAATCAAGTAAATACTAGTTATAAAAAATATATTGATAAAATAAATTAAGTAAGCAAAGTGAAGTGAAGTGTTTAAAGAAATTGAAAATTCAAATTGTGAACACTATCAAAATGCGTAAAGTGATAAAACAAAATACCACTGCACTGTAAATAAATAAAGCAACTAAAGCTGCAGCAAAACAAAGCCCAATCTTTCGAATCGTAACCAAAGGACCCTCCAAGGTAGAAGGGTAAGACCAGCCACTGGTCTTCAAGAACTTAACCCAAACTAAATCACAAATAAATTTTAACAAATACACAATTTCTTTGACCACGTTCCGCTAATTCTAAAACTAAATAAAAATTTTAAATTCAAAATTAAAATTTCTTGGTCCACAATTGCGATAAAATAAATAAATTTGAACAAATACACAATTTCTTTGATCACGTTCTACTAATTTTAAAATGAAATAAAAATTTTTTTTTTAATTAAAATTCTTTGATTTATAATGTCGATTCACATTACTTTATCAATTTTATCATAAATCATTTATAAATTAAAATAATTAAGAAATTAATTACATACTTGTAAGGAATTATTGACATATCTTAAGTGACACAATTTAATAAATATCTAAGCCCCAATTTTCATATTTTACCCATTTAATTTATCTCTTTTGTTGCTGCAACACATTATTATTCAATTAGTAAATCTAATACCCTATCTAAATACCTTTACCCCTTATGGCTAATCCTAATAACCTAATCAGACCACGAGTAATTAATATAGTGCCTGAATTAGAAGACCCACTAGAACTTAACCGACAGCACGTACTCCAACAAGAGCATAGACAATTCATAAGACAAGAAACACACCAACATAACAGAAACACAATGGCTCAACCTGAATCAATAGCTGACACCGTTCGTCAGATTCTAGCTGAACAGCTCCCAACTCTTTTTCAACAAGTTAAAAATTCTGGCTCCAATTTCACCAATGTCGAAAGCCTTGGTATTTACCCAGAAAACCAACATGACCTATCCGACTTGGACAAAGTCCCAGATATTGTGAAATCTCTGCACGATTTTTAAGATGACCCAGCCGAGTTTGGTTCATGGAAAAAGAGCGTTGATAGAATACTGGAAACTTATGCTCACACCATAGGTACAGCAAAGTATTTTGGTATTTTACACACCATTCGAAGCAAAATTAAAGGTTACGCAGATATTGCGCTCGATTCCTACAATGTTCCTCTAAATTGGAGTGTCATCTCCAAGTGCCTGACTTTACATTACGCAGACAAACGAGATCTTGTTACTTTGCAATATCAGATGTCGACAATATTCCAAGGCCCCAACCAAACAGTGGAAGAGTATCACCAAGTTGTCTATAGACATTTGTCCCTAATACTCAATAAAATAAACTGCATGGAATTAGGCAGAGAATCTGAGTTGGTCATGACTAAGTTGTACAGGGATAAAGCTTTAGATACCTTTATCCGAGGTCTCCGCGGTGACCTTCCTCGCCTGCTGGGCATAAAAGAGCCCACTGACTTACCATCTGCTTTACACTTGTGCTTAAAGCTAGAAAATCGGGCTTACCGTACCAATCATGCCTCGACAAAATCGCAATAAAGTAATTTCAGAAACATAACCCAAGGGCCACTTTCGCGCCCACCACCTATACCTAACAATGCTGGATTCCCAGCTACGCCTATGCTACCACCTAGACCTATACCACCGCAACCTGTATCTATGCAAGTAAGATTGCCCAACACTAACTTTGGACACCTACAATACAGACCAGCACCCAATAGTTTTAATAACCAATTCCGACAAATAGCTATAGCACAGGCCCTACCAAACCAGCCATTTTTTCCACTTCGTCCGATTGCAACAAAACCACAATCACGACCAGAACCAATGGACATAGATAGAAGCATTCACTCAAGACAAATTAATTATATGAACAGACCCCAAATTGATGCCACAGGTAAAAGACCCTCAATACCGATTGTAGACCCAGCTAAAAGAGAAAGAAACTTTAACATTCAAACAGAAGCCGAACAACAAACAGAGACAGAACAAGAAGTACCAACAATGACCGATTACGAACAGACATTAGCAGAACAAGAAGAACAGACGGACTATGAAGAAACACTCAACGAATATACAGAAATTGTCAGCAGCAACGATCAAGAACAACAATATGACTATACCTACCTCAATTTTTTAGATTAAATGACTCCTCACTGCCATACTTGAGGACTGGAGAAATTTTAAAAATATTAATAGATACTGGCTCAAATAGAAACTACATCCAGCCACGACATTTCTCAAACCCATTACCAAATAAAATTATATTCAATGCTGTTTCTGTAGGCGGCAATACTAAAATAACACACCATAAAAACGCTAATCTATTTAATGATACCAAGACTCTTGTAAAATTTTTTATATTACCAACACTCAAGACATTTGACGCGATATTAGGTAACGACAGTTTAAAACAATTAGGCGCAGTCATTGACACTAAAAACAAAATAATGCATTTAAGTAACGGCTCGAAGATATTCATAAACGTAATAATACCAAGGTCGGATCATTTTACACAGAGTCAGCGAACAGAAATAAACCGTCTACTTAAAAATTACCCAAACCTCTTTGCAGAACCGGATGACAAACTGACCTATGTCACTAACGTAAAAGCCGAAATTCGAATGACCACAGACACACCGGTATACTCTAAATTTTATCAGTATCCAATGGCTTTAAAAGCTGAGGACGACAGACAAATTAAAGAACTTTTAGAAAATAAAATAATTCGTCCATCAAGATCACCATACAATTCACCTGTGTGGATATAGCATATATAAAAAAATATAGAATGGTCATTGACTACAGAAACCTAATAGCGTTACAATAGCCGACAGATACCTTATTCCAAATATTAATGGAGTCATTGCACAGCTAGGTAATAACAAACTTTTCTCTGTTTTGGATTTTAAAAGCGGGTTTCATCAAATTCCATTAAAAGAAAAGGATATTGAATAAACAGCATTTTCCGTAAATAATGGAAAAAACGAATTCACTAGGCTCCACTTTGGCTTAAAAAATGCCCCTTCAATATTCCAACTCACACTTGACGATATTCTCAGAGAACACATAGGGAAAATTTGCTACATTTATATCGATGATATAATTGTCTTTAGCAAAGATGAAAATTCGCATTGCAAAAATTTAGAAACAATTTTTAAAACACTTAATGCGGCAAACATTAAATGTCAACTAGACAAGTGCGAATTTTTTAAAAGTAAAGTAGAATTTTTAGGATTCGTTATATCTGATAAAGGAATAGAGACAAACCCAGCCCAGAAGCCATAGCCAATTATCCACTTCCAAAAACTTTAAAAGAACTAAGATCCTTCCTCGGACTATCAGGTTATTACAGGAGATTCATACTAGGTTATGCCACAATAGCTAAGCCCTTAACTGTCTCAGAGGAGAAGACGGACGCATTTCAAAGGGATTATCTGCAAGAAAATCAATTCATCTAGATGACAAAGCAGTAAAATCATTTGAACAGTTGCGCAGTACACTTGTATCTAACGACGTAATACTCCAATATCCCAACTTTAATAAAGAATTTACTCTAACTACAGACGCCTCTGACTATGCAATAGGAGCAGTGCTATCACAATCAGAGAGACCAATTGCATTCATATCTAGAATCTTGTCCAAAACCGAAGAAGAATATGAAACAGCGAAAAAAGAAATGCTAGCCATACACTGGGCTGTTAACATCTTCAAAGGATATCTTTACGGCGGTTCAAAGGTGAAAATTTATACAGACCACGAACCACTCACCCATGACTGCAATTGGAAAGGGGAGATAGCGATTCGAAGGTGGAAGTCTTATTTAGACGAATACCACAAAGAATTGCTCTACAAGCCAGGGAAAGAAAACGTTGTGGCAGACGCATTGTCAAGGGCACCAAGGCAAATTGAAGTCAATTCCTTAAAAGCAACTTAACATAGCGCTCTAAGTTCCGACCACAATTTAATACCAAGCGCTGCATGACCAATTAATGTCTTCAAAAACCAAATTCTCATATTTAAAGAAGAGCCACCCGACTATAAATTTACTCTCCCATTTCCCACATTTCATAGACACACAATAACACAGCCGACATATTCTGACGATGATCTAATACAAATTTTGAAAAAATACTTATATCCCACAATAATTAATGGCATCTACATAACAGATGATATAATGGGTCAAATACAAAGAATTTATCCAGAACATTTTGGATCCATCAAAGTTAGATTCAGTTAAAACCAAGTTAAAGACATAATTAACGAAACAGAACAAGACGAGCTTATCTTAAAAACTCATAACAAGGCACATAGAAATGCCGAGGAAAACAAAATTCAGTTGTCCGAAAAGTGCTATTTTCCCAAAATGAAAACTAGAAACCTTTGCATGACATCCTTTTCTATTTTGGAGTACCAAAGTACGTTATAATGGATAACGAAAAATCCTTTAATTCCGCTACCATAACCTTTATGATGAAAGACCAATTAGGCATAGAAATTTTTAAGGCACCCCCATACAAAAGCTCTGTAAATGGACAAATAGAACGATTTCATTCAACGCTCGCCGAAATTATGAGATGCGTAAAATCTAAAGAGGTACACCGCACATTCGAGGAACTACTAGATACAGACGTCTATGAATACAATTACACAATACACTCCGTAACAAAAAAACGTCCTTTAGAAATTTTTTTGGCAGAAACATAACCTCTGACCCAACAAAATATGACGAAAGCAGACAAAATAACATAGAAAGACTCAAATCAAAACAGACAACAGACTTAAACAATCACAACAAAAGACGCAATCAGATCAAGAATTACGAGCCAGGGCAAACCATATTCATAAAACAAAACACAAGACTAGGTTCTAAACTATCCCCACGTTACAAAAAAGAAACAGTAAAAGAAAACAGACATACAACTATTATCACAGAAGCAGGCAGAGTTGTTCAGAAGAGCAACATAAAACAAGATTAAAACAAAAACAAAAACAAGAAATCCAAAAAAATAAACAAAATATAAATAAATAGATAATTAAAAAAAAATAGAAAATAAAAAAATTAATAAATAATAACAATACTAATAAAATAATAATAACAATAGGTATCCACCGATTTCATTTCATTTCAGGGAATTTCTGTTTTTAAAAAAAAACGTCCTTTAGAAATTTTTTTGGCAGAAACATAACCACTGACCCAACAAAATATGACGAAAGCAGACAAAATAACATAGAAAGACTCAAATCAAAACAGACAACAGATTTAATCAATCACAACAAAAGACGCAATCAGATCAAGAATTACGAGCCAGGGCAAACCATATTCATAAAACAAAACACAAGACTAGGTTCTAAACTATCCCCACGTTACAAAAAAGAAACAGTAAAAGAAAACAGACATACAACTATTATCACAGAAGCAGGCAGAGTTGTTCAGAAGAGCAACATAAAACAAGATTAAAACAAAAACAAAAACAAAAAATCCAAAAAAATAAACAAAATATAAATAAATAGATAAATAAAAAAAAATAAAAAATGAAAAAATTAATAAATAATAACAATACTAATAAAATAATAATAACAATAGGTATCCACCGATTTCATTTCATTTCAGGGAATTTCTGTTTTTAATGTTTTTGCCATTCGCAATAGCAAACATGGAAATAACCAATTACACCGACGCTCACACCATTTCGGTGCACAAGGGGTTAGGAAAACTGCAAATATCAGCAGTTAAACTAATACATATAATAGACTTGGAACAGATAAAAATAGAACTCTATAAAATACAAGAACATACAATTAAAACAAGCTACCTATACCACACATTAACACACGAAATAGTTCAAGCACTATCCGCACTAAGCACACTTACCTCCAAATACCGCTAGATCAATTAATTGGATTGGTTCAGCTTGGAAATATGTGGCAGGAAACCCAGATCATGATGATTTGATCATGATCGAGAACAACCTAAATAACCTCATAACTAACAATAACGATCAAGTAATAATTAACAAACAATTGCAAAGTAGAATCAATAACTTAACAACAGTTTCAAATATGCTAACCAACTCAATAAAAGGAGATAACACTTTTAATAATGAAATAGCAACAAGTCTGCAAAATCAGGTCAGACTGATAAAAGAGGAAATAGTAAACATTAAATACGCCATTCAATGGGCAAAAATTAACGTAATAAATAGCCTTCTTTTGAATGAATTTGAATGAAACGAAGTACATAGAATTTTTCAAAAAAATAACGTCACCTCTTTATCAGTCGAGGAAATGCTAGAATTTGTTGATGTTTCAGTGTTGCACAACAAAACAGCCAGTGCTTATATTATTAAAATACCAGAACTAGACCCCTAGACTTATCAAGATATGTTAATAAAACCTGTTATTCAAAATAACTCCATTGTACACTTAGAGACTAACGAAATATTCATGGTAGGAAAACAAATAATAAATGTACCCAAAAATTTTAAAATATCTAACTACTTAAAAATATGTAAAAAAGAAAATAACCCTGTTAACTTAAGAAAATCAAATTGTATTGCCATGTTAGTTAAGGGAAAGGAAGCGCTGTATGACTACAGTAACGCAGAACACATACAAGAAATAGAAGAGATCGACGGCAGCCTAATACTACTTAATAACTTCAACGGCAACGTAACACACAATAATACAATCTACAATTTAAAAGGAACATATCTGGTCCATTTTTGGAATGATACGATTAAAATAAATAACAAGCAATTCGATAACATAGAGAAAACTATACTAAAACCCGGAATACCAATAATCCAAATGGCACCTATCGAAGTGGAGCGTCTAAAAGTATTGTCATTAGAAGCGTTGGAGGCCCTCAACATGAAAAATACAAAACACATAAATCATATAATAACACACTCCACCACCAACCGCATCGCAATCTTTTGCTTATTCGGCACTATAGTACTTCTAGCAGTAATCCTCAGAATATGCTTCAAACCGACAGAAAAAATAACTCTTCAAATTCAACAAGAAACCCCCACCTTGAACAATAAAGTAAAAACAAGTAATCTTAAACCAAAACCAATACTACCCGAATTTAACAATATTCCCTATTTCTAATGCCCACTTGAGGACAAGTAGGGTCTCGAGGAGGGAGAGCTAATACCACAAACTTTCACTACTCCCCTCGAATACTGAGGCCATGAACCCTTGGACATTGTCAACACATAAATTGTGCAAGAAAGTATTCTAGGGAATTATAGACAGCAGAAACAATAACATCCGCCGCGATGGGCTCCGCCGAAATTGCATAGTCTGCAGATCAATCCAGTTCAAACCAGATCATCGACTCTGCACACAGCTGCCATCGACGCCGCCAACGTTCTGCCGACGTCGCTGCCATCCACCCACAGCTAGCTTAGGGCCTTGTTGTAGCATAAAGTTTCAGTTTAGTTTTGAGCCCCGAATAAAGTGAACATCGAAATCAAACCTTAAAAGTTTTTATTTTTAACTTATACATTCATCTTCATTCACACACACACGCACATTCACACTTGTGTAAACTTTATTATTGCACTGAAAGAAACAAAAAGAAAAACAAAATAGAGCATAAAAATAAATAAATAAAAATATTATTATAAAAATATTCAAATAAACAAAATAAAACTTATTATTAAAACCAGAATGATATAATAGTATATGATGATAATATATGATGAGATAAATTTTAAATTTGGGATTCCTTTACCAACATCTTATGGGATCTAGGTAGGGCGGGTATAGAACGAGCTGCGATAACATCTAGCAGTCTCGACAATAATATATGTTTCTTTGATCATAACCAGCCATCACCCCCGGTGTCTTTTAATTTTTTTTATACTTCTCTCATTACTTATGTAATGCAGAACTTTTCTGCACCTATATATCTTTAATAACACGGCACAGGGACTAAATAATATTGTAATTTATAAAAACACTGCGATTTTTGTCAATTAAACTTCATCTTTCGGTTTATAGTCGTCGAACCTCCCCATCCGACATCAGCTAGCCGTCACACGGGTCCCTATGACTGTATTTATCCGAATGAATCTCGAAGCTATCTTGCACACTATCACCTTAAAGTACAAGTCTTACGATACACCATCTTAATCGCATAACATATATATATTGTATATATATCGTGCCTACAGGTTATGTAGCCTTGTTGAGCACACAAGTGTATGTCGCTTTAAGGTCATATATGTATGTTCTCTCTCGCAGTTGTATTTCATCTGATGATGAAGTGTATATGTGAGTAGGTTGTGTTTCATCTATGTTATACTATATTATATAACATATATACATTCACATGATGATGAGTATTTAAATTTATTTAAATTCTCAGTATAAAAATTTTTTGAATTAACATATGTTACATGTTACATACATAGCCGCGAAATTTAAAAGACAAAAAAGGGAGATATTTGCCAACCTAATATGTCGAAATATATGACACGTAGGCTTGCAATCCTCGTACAAAGGTGTTTAGAGCCTTGTCTCTGTACATTTTGGTCATTAACAATTCTGCTTATCTTCCCAACCCCATACAACCTATCTTGTTAAGGATTAGGGATAGGTGTTTATAAACCATTTGATAAAACTCTTCAACCGATTGGTTAGCACCCTGTATAAGTATTGTCATTTGGTATTCTAATTTGTAAATGTCGCGCTTGTCTGCGTAATGCAGAGTCAGACATTTAGAGATCGCTGACCAATTGTATTGAGTATTGTAGGACTCTAGTGCCATGTCAGCGTGTCCTATAATCTTATTACTGTAATATATTTAGATAGCATAGCATGTAAGGTAAACACATATTGTATCAACATAACTATCGTATAGAATAACAGCGGTTTGATATCGATCTATTGATATAAGCAACCATGTATAACATCGAAGCGGAAAGTTTGTTTTGAATTGTGATCTCGAAGCGTCGGTAGAAGAAGAAGAACAATTAAAGCGAAGTTAAAAATAAGAAATTATAATAAAATAAGAAAAGACTTAAAATAAAAATAAAGACTATATTGCCTACTACAATATCAGAAGTGCTCCGAATATTCACGTCATGGATATTGATATTTCGGCAGTGTCGGTGGCACAATTAAAGAAATGGTTGGCAATTTTGGGCTTGCCAACAAAAGGCGGCAAAGCAGAATTATTGGCGCGGTTAAATGCAGTACCGATCGAGGAGCGTGACAGTGTTCTGATGATGGATCAAGCTGAAACAGAGGACGAAACCGAGGTTCATGATGCAATGTTGGGGGCGCAAAGAAAAGAGATTTTCTAGAATCAAGAAATTCTCAGGAATTTGCAGGCGGAGATACGAGCAGCAACCGACATGATTACGCAATTACAAATGCGCAATAGTGTTAATGCGAATTGCGGTGAGCAGCAAGAGGAAACAGCGCTTGTAAATAATTTAGATGCCCGACAAGATGACGCTGGTATTTCAAATGGTGATGAAATTCAAATTGGTGCGATATCGGATGACAACGCTGCAGGGTCTTCGAGCATGTTTCTACTGGCAATGGAAGTGCTATTAGAATTTACTGGTCAAACGTCGGTGCGTAATTGGATAATGCAGTTGCAGAATGTGGCTAGCGCATATACGAGGGTCGTTTGATAAGTCCGTGACTTTTTGTATTTGCCGCGCACCTGCTCTAAATACAACACTGCTCCTGTCAGCAGTTATCGATTAACAGCTGACTGTAAGCTGCGTTTTTTGGTTTGCGTTTTATAGGCATTGAAAGCAGACGATCTCGTGAATTTTAACGAAAATGGAAAAAAGTGAATTTCGTGTCAGCATGGCAAAATTTCATAAATTGGGCTACGAACTGCTACCCCATCCAGCATATTCTCCAGATTTAGCCCCCTGTGACTATTTTTTGTTTCCAAACATGAAGAAATGGCTCGGCGGTAAGAGATTCGGGTCATCACAGAAACAAACGACTATTTTGAGGGCCTTGAGAAAACCTATTATTTGGAAGGAATAAAAAATTGGAAAAACGCTGGACTAAATGTATAGAGCTAAAAGGAGATTATGTTGAGAAATAAAACGCTTCTTTGACGAAAAAAATATATTTTATTCAAAAAGTCACGGACTTATCAAACGACCCTCGTAATTTGACCAAAATGCAATGTCTTTTATTGTGCATGGCAAAGCTCAAAGGGTTTGCACTTTAATGGCTGCATGCTGATCCAGCACTCATTATTCAATGACAGTTAGGTTGGATTGTCGCGAGACGTTAACATGGATGAAGTGGAGTTGGTGGATGGAATTATCGAAGCAAAATTGCAGAGTTTTGAGAGTGCTGAGAAAGTTTTACGGGTGTGTAGTAGGCAATATAGTCTTTATTTTTATTTTAAGTCTTTTCTTATTTTATTATAATCTCTTATTTTTAACTTCGCTTTAATTGTTCTTTTTCTTCTATCGACGCTTCGAGATCACAACTCAAAACAAACTTTCCGCTTCTTATTAATCGTACATTGCATTCGATTTATCGATGTTGCTTATATCAATAGATCGATATCAAACCGCCGTTATTCTATACGATAGTTATGTTGATACAATATGTGTTTACCTTACATGCTGTGTTATCTAAATCTATTACAATTCGACCATCCTGATTAAAAGATAGCCCTCTATCTGTCTCTTATTCTTGTAACATGCATTAAATATTTTAGATTTTTATCCAAGGCTTCATATCATGCGCACTCCATAACCCTTGATACGGGTTTCGAGCTAATTGAAAACTATCAACGTCCTGCAATATATATCTATCATTCTTTAACACTTTAAATATTTTAATCGGACCTTTTGTTTTAGGTATTAATTTTCTTGCTACCCCTGCTGTGCTATCAAAATTTTTTACCATTACATAATCCCCCACACTATTTTTGATCGCTATCTTTTTCTTTTCATTAAATGCGTTTTCATTATTTGCCTGTGTTAATACTTTTAATTTTTTTCACCTATTTCTCTAATATGCTTAGAATTCCGTTCACTAACTCATTCGTACTATTTTCTAACTCATTCATCATTTCTAACTTTGCTTCTAACTCATCACTAACCTTCCCTTTCTGAGCTAATCCAAACAGAATTTGACTTGGTAATTTCTTTGTACTACAATGCTGCGTGTTATTCAAGGTATATTCTACCTCCTAAATCACAGAGTCGCAATATTTTCCATTCTCAGGTTCCCTTAGAAATCATAGGTCCTAAACTTCTATTAATTCTCTTCACCTGTCCATTCGCCTGTGGAGAACCCGTAGCAATTTTAATATGTTTTAAATTCAAATCATTTAAAAATTCTTCAAAGTCCGTTGATGTAAAACAACTACCACGATCAGATATAATACAAGTTGGTTTACTATATGCCCTAAAATATTGTTTTAACCCGCTAATAACCTCTTTAGTGTTTGTTGTCTTAGTTGTATACAACCTTTCAAATTTCGTAAACCCATCTACTACTACAAAAATATGTTTTTTTAATCTGCTATTATCAACTGGACCATAATGATCTATATGAATTATTTCAAATGGTTTATTTCCTTTAGGTATACTGTGCAACAATCCTTCCCCTTTACCATATTTTGTTGAAAAAGCAGTACACTTTAAACAATTCTCAATGTGCTCCATAACTTTATTCTTCATATTCGGAAACCAATAACTTTTCACTATCGCACTTAACATCTTGTCTCTACCATGATCCTCCATCCTTTGTGGCACACAAAACAATAATCTACCATCATTGGTTTTACTAAACACAATGCCATTCCTCATTTCGTAAAGCTTATGCCCATTTTCCTCCAACAATCTTTTAATATTCTTTAACTTTTCATCTTTGGCCTGAGAAATTATTAAATTGGTTTCAAAACTATTTTTCTCAGTGATCATACATCTGATAAGTGCATCTACATGCTGCATTTTTTTACCCGCTCTATGCTTCAATTCATAATCGAATTCTTGTAATTCCAAAGCCCACCTGTCAATTCTCTGATTAAGCTCAATCTTATTAAGCGTTAACGTTAAAGAATTACAATCTGTCACTATCCTAAAATGTCTGCCATGCAAATATATCCTAAATCTCCGCAACGCATATATTATTGCTAAAGTTTCTAATTCGAAACTATGGTATTTGGCTTCTGTTTCTGTTGTCCTTTTTGAAAAATAAAATACCGGATGCCATTTTACATCATGCTCTTTTTGCATCAATACCGCCCCAAATCCTAATGCACTGGCATCACAATGAAGCTCAGTTTCCTTCTTATGATCAAATATGGCCAAACCAGTGCATCAACTAATTTATCCTTTAACTGCTGAAAACAATCTAACTCTTTTTTTTTCTCAAATTTAAACTTTTTATCCTTTCTTAATAAATCATATAACGGTTTCGCAATCGTCGAAACGTTTTTTATAAATCTTCTAAAATAAGAACACAACCCCAGGAAACTATGCACTGACTGCGTTTTCACTGTTATGGGAAAATTTCTAACTGCTTCCAATCCCTTTCATTCTGCTCTAATGCCATCTTTAGCTACAGTGTTGGAAAAAATAATAGAAACAGCACTTGCGCCTGGACGAAAATCTAAATTGCTCAATTTGTACTAGCACTATATGCATGAAATTGGCATCATATAGAAGGCCACGAAACTGCCTAGGACATGGGTGCAAGAGCACGAACTCAATAAATTGGAGTGGTTTGACCAGTCCCCGGGCTCAAATGGGATACAACACGTGTGAGGAGTAATATAAAAAAGGGATTGGATGCATAAAACCCGAAATTAAAGAAGGACTTTGACAATATTGCGCTATACAGGTGGTCAGTGACCCCCGTGACCAAAAGGTCATTCTTAGCTAAACTTACCAAAATGTATTGAATGCATGCCTTTTTTTAAGAATTCACTGAAAAAAACGAAAAATATTCAAAAAAATGTCATATGCTTCTATTCGTTTTACGAGTTCAAAAGGAGTTTTTTTCCTATAGAGGCAGATTGCTAAAGTGTCAAAGGTCGAATGGACCTGAAACAAGTCGCATATTAAAGTACAGTTATCAGCCTTCTATTTGATGTCAATTTCGTGAATATAGTGCGTGTACATAATGCGCCATTTAGATTTTCTTCCAGGTGCAAGTGCTGTTTCTATTATTTTTTCCAACAGTGTATCTCAAATCCCAAATACTTAACCTTATCCTGTAAAAATTCACACTTATCTAACCTTAATTCTAGTTGGTTTTCCACTAAACGCTTAAGGACTTCTTTCAAAATTAGTAAATGTTCCTTCATACCCACACTCGCAATCATAATATCATCCACATATATTATAACCTTGTTTTCTTTTATCATGTCCATAAATATATTATTAACAAATCTTTGAAAAACTTGTGGAGCTGTCTTCAACCACATTGGAATTCTTAAAAATTCATATTGCCCTAAGGGGTAACAAATGAAGTGTATTTTATCGAATCCTCATCCATAAATACATGATAATAGCCATGTTTTAGATCCAGCTTCGTAAATACTGTTTTATTCACTAACCTATCAAGCACATCATCTATTAGCGGTAAAGGATAATTGTCTTTTACCACCACCTTATTAAGTCTCCTAAAATCAATACACATTCTTAACTCACCTGTTTTCTTTTTAACTAACACTATTGGCGATGCATACTCTGAACTGCTCTCTCGTATTATACCATCCCTTATATACTCATCTAACATCACCTTTAATTTCTCTCTCTCTACATATGATAGTCTTCTTGGTGAACAACTAAAAGGTTTTGCATTCTCTACCGTAATATTCATTCCACATATAACCTTTGGCATAATAAGTTTATCCGCATTAACATACATCGTTCTTAAAATTGTCTCTAATTCACATAGCACTTGCCATTCTACCTGTTCCCCAATATTGTATGAATGTTCCATTACTTTATTGTCCAAAATGCAAATCTGTAATAAGGCTTCTTCAAAATCATCATTTATCTGCGCATGCCCTTTTGTATTATCTTCTAACTCACATAATATCTCACTAACTAATTCATTGTCTAATAACATACTCCTACTTTTCATATCTAAGAATTCCTCATCAAACAATTTCTCTTCTAACTTTCTGGTATCTAAAAATTTAACTAATCTTCATCTTCCAATACACTAAGTTCTGCCTTCGTGTTTTCGTCTTGATTTTCAATACGTTCTACCGTAATAATTTTTAATGCCGATAAATCAATTTTCAGATAAAATTTTTTCATAAAGTCTCTACCCAGAACTACTCCACACCTCATAGATTCGTCGGAAACAATTATCAAATCAAAATATATTTTAACTTCTTGTTTCTTTACACAATATTGTGTTTTTCCAATAGTAATTAACTGGCTTTCATTTAGACTAAAATATTTGTTGTAGTTTTCCTGCAGATCCCCTCCATCAGGAACTAAACTTATTTTAATAAATGATACTGAACTTCCCGAATCTATGAGGGCTTCTGTAATAATTGACTTATTAATACCTTTGCTAAAATAAATTTCAACTGGTCTTACATAATTATTATAACCTTCCGATTTTCTCTTGGGACATTGAGCTACCAAATGCTCTGCAGATCCACATCCATAGCATGTTCCCTTCTCTCGAATTGGTAGGTGCAATCTTTTTTCCAGTGCCCTTTTATATTGCAATTATAGCAGCGCAACTCCTTCACTGCACCGCGCTGCACTCACTCCGTTTCTGTACAGGAAGTATCATCCCAGCAAACACCCGCAAAACTTTTTCAGCACTCTCAAAACTCTGCAATTTTGCTTGCATGCGAAGATTATCTACTGGAATCCCTTCGATAATTCCATCCACCAACTCCTCTTCATCCATGTTAACGTCTCGCGCCAATCCAACTTAACTGTCATAGTAAGTTACAAAACTCTCTCCAAACTTCCATTTACGACGTTCAAAATTGCGCCGTAATTCTCCTTTTAGTTACTTTCCCATCAAATGCCAGTTTTAATTGCTGCAACAACTCCTCGAAGGGTTGAATAATGCGTGCTGGATCAGCGTACAGCCATTGAATTGCAATACCTTTGAGTTTTGCCATGCACAATAAACGACATTGCATTTTGGTCAAATTATATGCGCTAGCCACATTCTGCGACTGCATTATCCAATTACGCACCGACGTTTGACCAGTAAATTCTAATAGCACTTCCTTTGCCAGTAGAAACATGCTCGAAGACCCTGCAGCGTTGTCATCCGATATCGCACCAATTTGAATTTCATCACCATTTGAAATACCAGCGGCATCTTGTCGGGCATCTAAATTATTTACAAGCGCTGCTCCTTCTTGCTGCTCACTGCAATTCGCATTAACGCTATTGCGCATTTGTAATTGCGTAATCATGTCGGTTTCTGCTCGTATCTCCGCCTGCAAATTCCTGAGAATTTCTTGATTCTAGAAAATCTCTTTTCTTTGCGCCCCCAACATTGCATCATGAACCTCGGTTTCGTCCTCTGTTTCAGCTTGATCCATCATTAGAACACAATCACGCTCCTCGATCGGTAATGCATTTAACCGCGCCAATAATTCTGTTTTGCCGACTTTTGTTGCCAAGCCCAAAATTGCCAACCATTTCTTTAATTGTGCCACCGACACTGCCGAAATATCAATATCCATGACGTGAATATTCGGAGCACTTCTGATATTGTAGTAGGCAATATAGTCTTTATTTTTATTTTAAGTCCTTTCTTATTTTATTATAATTTCTTATTTCACTTCGCTTGATTGTTCTTCTTCTTCTACCGACGCTTCGAGATCACAACTTAAAACAAAATTTCCGCTTCTTATTAATCGTACATTCCATCCGATATATCGATGTTATACATGGTTGCTTATATCAATAGATCGGTATCAAACCGCTGTTATTCTATACGATAGTTACGTTGATACAATATGTGTTTACCTTACATACTATGTTAATATATATATTATATATATTAATATATTGAGCTTAATCAGAGAATTGCCAGGTGGGCTTTGGAATTACAAGAATTCGATTATGAATTGAAGCATAGAGCGGGTAAACAAATGCAGCATGTAGATGCACTTAGCAGATGTATGATCACTGAGACAAATAGTTTTGAAACCAATTTAATAATTGCTCAGGCCAAAGATGAAAAGTTACAGAATATTAAAAGATTGTTGGAGGAAAAGGAGCATAAGCTTTACGAAATGAGGATTGGCATTGTGTTTAGGAAAAGCAATGATGGTAGATTATTGTTTTGTGTGCCACAAAGGTTGGAGGATCATGGTAGAGACAAGATGTTAAGTGCGATAGTGAAAAGTTATTGGTTTCCGAATATGAAGAATAAAGTTATGGAGCACATTGAGAATTGTTTAAAGTGTATTGCTTTTTCAACAAAATATGGTAAAGGGGAAGGATTGTTGCACAGTATACCTAAAGAAAATAAACCATTTGAAATAATTCATATAGATCATTACGGTCCAGTTGATAATAGCAGATTAAAACCAGTCGAACGCTACAGTCAGGTGCTGACTGTAGAAGGCCATGGATTATTATTCCGTTATTGAATACAGTGGTGACTGTCAATACAGTGGTGACTGTCAGTTGACACGGACGTGATTAGTTAGTGCTCCGTGTTATATTATCGCCGACGTATCATCTAAACAAAATAATAAAAAAAAAAAAAACACCAACAAAACATCAACAAAAACATAATTACTAATTCCAGCGATGAAAATTCGCAAATTGTTTTATCTTGTTTTGTGTGATCGCAATTACTATTAATTGAAATCAAATAACACAACAAAAGTGCAGCAATGAGTCAGCGAGATATTCGTTCTCACAAGCAAAAAGAACAAGACGAGCGTCGGCTCTCCCTGCAACGAAGTAACGCGTACTTTACTTTCGTCTCAGAAACTCCCGTCATCAAAAAGCCCAGCTCGACAAACGCGGTCAATGAACCCAAGCCAGCGGACTTTGAAAGGCCTCGCTCTTGCTCGCCTATGCTGATGTCAGCGCCCTACGACCTGAAAGTTAGTCAGCATGACTCTCTCTTGTGCTCCCACGCACCTACACCGGTAAGCTCAGTAGCTACTAGCACAGTCACTTCGCTCTCAATTGCCAGCGCGCCTACAGCGTGCACTACAACAACATCGGTACTCTGCCCAACAACAACGACCGTTATAACTTCGGCCGTACCAAATTCGCCTCTCTCGCTTGCCAGTGCAATCAACAAAAACGAAAGCAAGCACGAAGCGCAGCCGAATCAATCAAGCGTATCAGCCAATGTGACGAAGAAAGTAAAGCCACCGCCCATATATCTTCGTGAAAAAACAACAACTGCGCTAGTCAACAAATTAGTAGCACTCATTGGCGAGAACAACTTTCATGTTATCCCACTAACAAAAGGTAATATAAGCGAAACCAAAATTCAAACGCAAACCGAATCTAGCCATCGAGATGTAACTAAATATCTGGATGACGTCAAAAAAAGTTATTACACGTATCCACTAAAGAGCGCCAAGGGCCTGCAAGTTGTGATCAAAGGAATCGAATCAACTGTTAAGACTGATGAGATCATTGCAGCGCTCAAAACAAAAAATTTTAATGCCAAATCTGTGATCAACATAATGAACAAAAACAAGGAACCGCAACCACTCTTCCAAGTGGAGCTGGAGCCAGAAGGCATAGCCTTCAAGAGAAACTCTCAAGAATTGCACCCCATATACAAACTGCAGTTCTTGCTGCACCGTAGAATCACTGTGGAGCAGCCACACAAACGCAACCAGCCGGTACAGTGCACAAACTGCCAAGAATATGGCCACACGAGAGCATACTGCACCTTGAGATCAATCTGCGTTGTCTGCAGCGACCCGCACAGCACTGCGAACTGCCCAAAAAACAAGGAGGATACTTCAGTCAAATTGTGTAGCAACTGCGGTGAGAACCACACAGCAAACTGGCGTGGTTGCGCTGTTTTCAAAGACCTGAAAAATCGGCTCTACAATCGCGCACCTTCATCTCGGAACTTACCTTCCAGAAGCCACACCTTAGTCGCCGCATCCTCAAACAGAGCAACCACTTCCCTAGCACCATCCCAGCCTGTTCTACGTACCGACCCTAGCGTCTCCTTTGCAAGCACTCTCAAATCAGGCTCCAAGCCTCCACCTGCATCTACAGATGTTCCGCGTAATTCCCAGCCAGCAAACAAAATCTCAAACGACCAACAACACACGCAGAATCCGCCTGCTAGCATTGAAGCGTTGATGACCTCACTGCAACAAAGCCTGGAAAAATTCATGGATTTTATGCAAGCCACACTACAAGAGCTGTTGAGGAATCAGAACACGCTGATACAGCTGATTGTATCCACTAAATCAGTATAATGGCTTCTCTAAGAATAGCAACGTGGAACGCCAACGGCGTCCCACAGCACAAACTTGAGCTTTCACAGTTTCTTAACGGAAAACATATCGATGTCATGCTGTTATCTGAAACGCATTTGACAAATAAATACAACTTCCAGATACCAGGATACCGATTCTATTCAACAAACCACCCAGACGGTAAAGCCCATGGAAGCACAGGAATACTAATAAGAGCACGCATCAAGCATCATCCACATAGCACTTACGCTAAACCGTATCTGCAATCCACTTCCATTAGCGTGCAATCTGGAAATGGCCTGATCACTCTAGCTGCAGTATATTGTCCACCTCGTTTCTCAATCACTGAAGACATCTTCATGGAATACTTCAACACATTAGGGGAGTGTTTTGTCGCGGCTGGCGACTACAACGCCAAACACACATACTGGGGATCTCGCCTCATAACCCCCAAAGGCAAGGAACTCTACAACATAATAATTAAAACTAAAAGAAAGCTTACCTACGTGTCACCGGGAAGACCTACATACTGGCCAGAGGATCCAAAAAGAACCCCCGACTTAATCGACTTTGCAATAACCAAAGGAATTCCATCCAATCTCATCTCAGCAGTGTCACTCCCAGACCTATCTTCTGACCACTCTCCAGTCTTGCTAAATCTCCTTCAGCAGCCGCAGGTTAACGAGAAGCCTTATAGACTCACAAGCAACAAGACTAACTGGGTTACATTTAAAAAGTACGTCTGCGCACACACTGGTGCGCTAAGTTCGTTAAGCTCCGAAGAAGACATCGACAACCTTAACAGCGTGCTGGTATCTACGCTCGTGGCAGCAGCAAAAGTCTCTACACCACCAGACTTGCTCGCCTCTACAAAACCCAACAAAACGCACAGAGACATCGAGAACCTGGTGCTTGATAAACGACGCCTGCGCAGGGAGTGGCAGAAACATAGATCCTTGAGCTCAAAGCAAAAACTAAAGGCCGCCACGCGCTTGCTTACCAGAGCACTAAAGCTCAAGGAAGCGGAAGCGCAACACAGCTACATCGAGCAACTCTCACCATCTAGCACAAAACACTCTCTGTGGAAAGCACACCGGCACCTCCAAGCACCAACAGAAGCTGCTACACCTCTACGGGATGCTGATGGCAAATGGATTCGTAGCGACGAACAAAGAGCTTGCACCTTTGCTGACCACCTGGAAAAAGTCTTTCAGCCTAACCCCTCTACCAACTCGTTTAGTCTCCCCTTGTCGCCTGGCAACTGCGCTCCCTTGAATCCAATTGTTTTTACACCTAACGAAATTGTGAGAATAATCAAAGAACTAAAGCCAGGAAAATCGCCTGGTCATGACTTGGTTACGACAACAATGATCAAACACCTCCCCCAATGTATGATTCAATCAATTTGTCAGCTATTCAACGCAATTGCCAAGTTTGGCTACTTCCCAAAGCAATGGAAAAAGTCAATTATAATAATGATTCCCAAGCCAGGAAAGGACAAAACTTCACCAGCATCCTACAGGCCAATTAGCCTTCTAACATGCCTATCTAAGCTCTTTGAAAAGGTGCTCCTGTTACGATTAACGCCATACATCAAACAAGGTAATATAATACCGTCACACCAATTTGGCTTCCGACAGAAGCATGGAACCATTGAACAGGTTAATCGCATCACGTCTGAAATACGCACTACCTTCGAGCACCGCGAATACTGCTCGGCGCTATTCCTGGACGTAGCTCAGGCTTTTGATAGAGTCTGGCTTGATGGACTTATGTTCAAAATTGTACAAATGTTGTCGCAAAACACACACAAGCTACTGGAGTCTTACCTCTACAAACGCATTTTCGCAGTTAGGTGCAACAACAGTGTGTCCCACGACTGCAATATTAACGCTGGTGTCCCACAAGGAAGCGTTCTGGGCCCTGTTCTCTACATCTTGTTCACATCGGACATCTCAACTAACTCCCAGCTAACAACACACACATTCGCCGATAATACTGCTATCCTCAGTCGCTCCCACTCTCCAAAAATTGCTACTGAACAACTAGCTCGCCACCTCATACGGGTGGAAAGATGGTTTGCAGACTGGCGCATCCGCATTAACGAGGCCAAAAGCAAGCACGTAACTTTTACACTCAACAGAGAAACATGCCCCCCATTAGCCCTATACAATACACCCGTCCCACAAGCTGCCGAAGTAACGTATCTGGCCGCACACCTAGACAGGCGGCTCACCTGGCAAAAGCACATCGAAGCTAAGACTACGCATATGAAACTCAAGGCAGCTGGTGTCCACTGGCTTATCAACTCCAACTCTCCACTAAGGCTGGAGTATAAAGTACTCTTATATAACTCTGTGCTTAAGCCCATATGGACGTACGGCTCTGAGCTATGGGGTAGTGCGTCAAAAAGCAAAATCGAAATAGTTCAGCGAGCCCAATCAAAAATCTTGCGCACCATGACCGGGGCTCCTTGGTATGTTCGAAGCGCGAATATCCACAGGGACTTAAACATAAAACATGTAAATGATGTATTAATTGAAAAAAAAGTCAAATACTTAAAAAAGCTTGACTCTCATCCAAATCCCCTTGCCAATAAACTTTGCCGAATGTTGCACAAATCTGACAGTTGCGTACATACGCCGAATACGGCAATTGATGTGTGTTAGAGCGGGACGCCGAAACATAAATGTGCAAATGCAGACATGCATGTATCGGCGTCCCGCTCTAACATTCGTAACTTATTGATTGTCTTAAATATTGCAAAAAAAACATGGGATTTAATGTGAAAACTATTTTTATTGATATTTAATTAAATAACTGTAGTTTTCATTCAAGCTTATAAGAATAAAAAAATAACCAAAAAAAAAAAAGTAATTAAAATAAAAAGTTTCACCAGCCGGCCGCGCATGGGATCCTAACTCACGCACGCAGGACCGCTGTCCGCCACTCTAACCACTAAGCCACCGCCTCATTTCTTGATTGATCGGCAAAGTTGCATTCTGAGCTAATTATGTTACCATTCTATGCAAATAAAAATTTTGTAAAATGCTGTGGGTCCGACGATTCGAACTTCGGTATGATGCGTAAATTAGGTCTTAATATGCGCATATTATCATATCTCACTTATTTTTAGTCCGATTTCTATGAAATTTTTAGATAACACCCGTGGCAAGGTATTTGTCATGTAAGATGTACAACTTTTGTTGTTGGGTGTATATTGTGGATTTTAAATAGTTATTACTGATTTGCAGAGGCGGGAAGGGGCGTGACCGAATTTCAAAAAAACTTTGAAACACTGCAACATACACGGATGTTGTCAGAAAATTTGAAGACTCTAGGTCTTATAGTTTCTTAGATCCAGGTGTTCATACAGACAGACAGACGGACAGACAGACATGGCTCAATCGACTCGGCTGCTGATACTGATTCAGAATATATATAGTAACATATCCATTCTACACTACACCCACACTACACCTACACCACACAAAACTCAAGCTGTAAACACAACTCCCCTTCCACACACATAATTGTAAACAAATCTCCCCCAATTACTCTAAGCATAAACATGTAAAATTATACCACTGCACCACAGAATAATTACCCTAAGCATAAAACATGTAAAACTATACCATTGTACAACAGAACAAAAGCCCTTCGATTAACCTCGGTCGTTGTTCACATAAAAGTCCGTTCTCACAAATATCATAAAATCGGCGACATAAACAATTGTCCCCCAAAGTCCGCGACATAAACAATTGTCCCCCAAAAATTCGGAGACAATAACAATTGTCCCCTAGGCTACTCGAATTCGATCTTCGATCGTTTAGCGTCGACCACTTGGCGCGCCAAGTAATAACCAGTCGAACGCTACAGTCAGGCGCTGACTGTAGAAGGCCATGGATTATTATAGTATCTTTTATTTTCCGTTATTTATAATGAAAATTTTGCATTATTTGGATTATTATTAAGCATTTAAAAATATAAACTTTTTATTCTTATTATTTTATTCGAACGACACGCACAAATTTAATTGACGGATAGAAGAAGAAGAACGCATAAACAATGCAAAAGCGGATACAAGAATTATAAGCATTAGGTAGGGCGAGAGTGCTTTTGTCAAACAGTAGTGGTGTCCGCGGAAGTTGTAGAGTAGCTTAGTGGAGTGTGTGCCGGATTCGAAGACCAATGATGTTTGACAGCGTTCGAGTTCGAATCCTGCCGCGGATCATCAATGTGTGGCGAGTTTTCCTTTTTTTCTTTCTTTTCTATTAAATAATTTTAAAGCTTAACAAACAATACGTTTTAAATTTTTTGGTTCGCAACATATGTAATTAGAACACTTTTATAAACTTTGCCGAATGTTGCACAAATCTGACAGTTGCGTACATACGCCGAATACGGCAATTGATGTGTGTTAGAGCGGGACGCCGAAACGTAAATGTGCAAATGCATACATGCATGTATCGGCGTCCCGCTCTTACATTCGTAACTTATTGATTGTCTTAAATATTGCAAAAAAAACATGAGATTTAATTTTTGAAAACTATTTTTATTGATATTTAATTAAATAACTGTAGTTTTCATTTAAGCTTATAGGAATAAAAAAAAAATAACCAAAAAAAAAGTAATTAAAATAAAAAGTTTCACCAGCCGGCCGCACATGGGATTCGAACTCACGCACGCAGGACCGCTGTCCGCCACTCTAAACACTAAGCCACCGCCTCATTTACCGATTGATCGGCAAAGTTGCATTCTGAGCTAATTATGTTACCATTCTATGCAAATAAAAAGTTTTGTAAAATGCTGTGTGTCCGACGATTCGAACTTCGGTATGATGCGTAAATTAGGTCTTAATATGCGCAGAGGTATACGTTCAAATTGAGTTTAATTCCGATCATATCTCACTTATTTTTAGTCCGATTTCTATGAAATTTGCAGAAAACACCCGTGGCAAGGTATTTGTCATGTGAGATATACAACTTTTGTTGTTGGGTGTATATTGTGTATATTAAATCGTTATTACTGATTTACAGAGGCGGGAAGGGGCGTGGCCAAATTTCAAAAAAGCTTTGAAACACTGCAACATACATGGATGTTGTCACAAAATTTGAAGACTCTAGCTCTTATAGTTTCTGAGATCCAGGTGTTCATACAGACAGACAGACGGACAGACGGACAGACAGACAGACATCAATCGACTCGGCTGTTGATACTGATTCAGAATATATATAGTTTATGGGGTCGGAGATGCCTCCTTCTGCCTGTTACGCACAAACTCGTTCCGACAAACACAGTAGACCATGAATTTTTTTAAAATCCATGGCCTAAAAACAAATTATCCGAATCGCCTCTCACGCACTCGTCTCACGATTCTCCAGTTACCTCTATTTTTCGGGAATCTCTCTCTCCTCACGAGAACAAGAGTTTAGAAACTCAAACTCTCTTAAATCTTCGCTCTTTGGCTAAGCCAAATTGCCTATAAAAGTTCATTACTCCGCGATAGCACTGCCTAACTTCGATATTAGAGGTATATTATCCCAACCCCGAGATAATCTAAAGGCTTCAGTTCTTTTTGATAGAATTGAATAAAAAGTGTTAATTAATATTACAAAAACCAACTTGTGTTTTTTTTTAATTAACCCTCGGTCTGAATTCGTAATTGGCGCAGCCGGTAGGATTCTCAAGTAAAAATCGTGCGACTCGTTCCAAAAACTAATCTAGTGACAAAGGAGTCTTGTACGACCAAGACTTATCCTTTAAAAAGATTAGACCACGCGAATCGGCGCT
Source organism: Zaprionus indianus (assembly GCA_018904595.1). NCBI lineage: Eukaryota > Metazoa > Arthropoda > Insecta > Diptera > Drosophilidae > Zaprionus > Zaprionus indianus. The sequence continues at coordinate 107,514 of JAEIHA010000147.1, read as the reverse complement.
ATAGTGAACGCGAATCGTAATACGACGAAGACTTAGAATCCGCCAAAGAACCACGTGAGTCGGTAGTTGACATATACGAGTCAACTCACTGCAAACGAACCATAAAAGTGTAAAAACAAAAAAAAAAAACCTATCACCAACTCTATCACTACAACAAACTTCAAAAAATCAAAAAACTCTATCACTGCCACAAACTTCAAAAAATAAAAATATAAAACATTAAATGATCACGATGTCAACGGAACAAGTTAAACTACTGTCGGAAACACACTTGAGTCAGGCCTTGGGTCAAATAAGACAAGTGCCTACATTCAGTGGCAGCACCCAGGAGCTCAGTGCCTTCATCCGAAGGATTGAATTCATACTACAACTATACCCAACGACGGACACCAGGCAACAACATGTGTGCTTCAGCGCAATCGAAATGCAGTTGGCAGGAGACGCTCAGAGAGTATCGCAATTATCTGGAGCTAGGACTTGGCCGGACCTGATGAATGCTCTTATCAGCGAGTATAAGACGCAAACACCATGGGAGGAACTACTTCGCCGCCTTTATAATACACCCTTCGCTGGAAGTATCCGTAAGTTCGTAGAAGACCTAGAGACTAAGTCATTCATTATTTCCAATAAGTTAATGTTAGAAAACAATGTGAGCAACACGATATTATACATAAATGCCATGAATAACACGGTCAAAGACGTTATAATGAGGAAATTACCCGATAGACTGTTTATGACCCTAGCTAGGCACGATATAACAACTGTGTCCAAACTTAAACAGGTAGCACAGCAAGAAGGCGTTTACGAAACGGTCTTCAATGATAAAACAAAGCCACAGAACAATTCTAACTCAAATACAAATTCACCACAAAATTCAAAGAATAAGGGAAACTATCAAAATTTCTCAAACAATGCCATGCATAATGCAAGCAAAGCAAACCAAAACACCCATTCTAAGCCTGCTGAAGCTAATTCGCAAGTTATGAATGAGCTCAAACAGAAATTAAGCCATGGTAGAGCCCAGAACCCCTTAAATCATCAACAGCAAAATAATAGTGCACCAAACCCTCCAGTCAAACGGCAAAGAGAAAGCACCAGTGGCCAGTATAAAATGGACACAGGTGAAAATTTTCTTCAACCAGCCTCGGAGTCGGAAAGCGACTCAGAGGAAGAGGAAGCCCGTTCTTAAAAATTAAATTAAATAACATCACCCTCAAATGTTTAATAGACACCGGTTCGTCTGTTAACATCATGAAGCAAAACTTCTTTAACTTTCCTATTAAAACCTCCAAAGTAAAAGTCCATACTATAAATGGCATCATAGTTTTGAACCAGAATGTTTCATTTCACCCAAGCAAACTTTGCCCTAACAAGCAAACCTTCTATATTCATAACTTTTTTGAGAAATATGATTTGCTATCAGGAAGAAATTATTTAGAGTCAACTAATGCTCAAATCGATTATTCAACTCAAACAGTCATCATAAATGGCTATCCTTTCAAAATGTGGTACGACCACATCCAAACAGATGAATCAAAGGCTACCAATGAGTGCCCTAAATCATCTAAAGCAGAGGAAACCCCTCTAACTACCCTAACTAAGGAGAAAACCCTACGAAAATCAAAGGAAACCCCTTTAAACTCCTCAACTAAGGAGAAAACCCTCCGAATAAGTCCAAGGTTACCAATGAGTGCCCCAAGTTATCTAAATAAGAAGAGTCCAAGACCACCAATGAGTGTCCCAAGTCTTCTAAAAATGAGGAAAACCCTCAAAACACCCCTTACATAGAAGAAGCCCTTCTAGCAACCCACTCTAACTACGCCTTAGACGACGAGTTAAGAGAGTCCAATGTATTTAGATTAGAACATTTAAAAGCAGAGGAATGGGAGCACTTTCGCATGTCTTGCTTGAATATAGTGATATTCAGTACAAAGAAGGTGAAAATTTGACCTTCACGAGTACGATTAAGCACTCTATTCACACAAAACACGAAGACCCTATCTACAAAAAACCTTACAAGTATCCCCAAGCTTTCGACCTAGAAGTCAACAGACAAGTTAACGAAGTGATTGAACAAAAGATAATTAGAAAATCTTAGTCTCCTTATTGTTCTCCGATTTGGATTGTCCCAAAAAAAGGTGATGCTTCTGGCAAAGCAAAATTTCGATTAGTCATAGACTATCGCAGTCTCAATGAAATAACCATTGATGACAAATTCCCCATTCCACTAATGGATGAAATATTAGACAAACTCGGACGTTGTCAATATTTCACAACTATCGATCTAGCTAAGGGTTTCCATCAAATCCAAATGGACCCACAATCAATTCCCAAGACAGCATTTTCGACAAAACATGGACATTACGAATATACTCGTATGCCCTTTGGTCTAAAAAATGCACCAGCAACCTTTCAACGTTGCATGAACAATCTCTTAGAAGATTTGATCTACAAGGATTGTTTAGTCTATTTAGATGATATTATTATTTACTCCACTTCATTGGAAGAACATATAACATCACTAAAAAGGGTATTTGATAAGCTTCGATCAGCCAATCTAAAGTTGCAACTTGATAAATGTGAATTTCTGAAGAAAGAAACAGAATTTCTCGGTCACATTATCACAACAGATGGCATCAAACCAAACCCCAATAAGATAAAAGCAATTGTCAACTTTCCTATTCCTAAAACCACAAAAGGAATAAAGTCTTTTCTTGGACTCTGCGGATTTTACCGTAAGTTCATCCCTAATGATGACAATAAGGCTAAAGAAAGGAGCAACAATCAATATAAACGATAGTGATTACGTGTCCGCTTTTGAGAAACTTAAGGTACTCATAACGTCCGATCCCATTTTGACATACCCTAATTTTGAAAAGAAATTTTCACTAACCACAGATGCGAGTAATATAGCTATAGGTGCTGTATTATCCCAAGAACATAGACCTATTTGTTACGCAAGCAGAACTCTAAACGAGCATGAACTCAACTATTCGGCAATAGAAAAGGAACTATTAGCTATAGTTTGGGCAACAAAATATTTTAGGTCCTACTTATTCGGAAGAAAATTCGACATATTAAGCGATCATAGGCCACTTGTCTGGTTAAACAACATGAAAGATCCTAATATGAAACTGCAAAGATGGAAGATAAAACTCAATGAATATGATTACAACATTCAGTATCTACCTGGTAAAGAAAATCACGTAGCTGATGCCCTATCCAGAGTTCAGATCCAAGAAAACTTCCCTTTCCACAGCAGCCACTGTGCATAGTGCCCAAGAAGATAGCCAAAGTCACATCCCCATAACTGAAAGACCTCTTAATTATTACAACAGACAGCTAGAATTTATACGAGATAGTTTCGATGATGTCCAAGTAATAAAATATTTTTATAAAACAAAAATAAAAATCACTTACAAAGAAATGACGGATACCCTTGCCAAAGAATTAATTAAGGAATATCTCTGCACTAAAAAAGTGTTATCTATTTCCCCAACGAAGCCGATTTCCAAATCTTTCAAAATGCTTATGTCCAAATAATAAGTCCAAATAACCTCACTAAAACAATGAGAACCAGCGGTAAATTGATAGATCTTCAAACATACGCCCAGTTTAAAGAGATCATTCTTAAAACGCATAAGGAATTATTACATCCTGGAATAGAGAAACTTATTCTTCAGTTCAAAGAACACTATTACTATCCCGACTATCAGAAGACTATTACTATCCCGACTATCAGAAGCTTATTCAAAACATTATAAATGAATGCGAAATCTGTAATATAGCCAAAACTGAACATAGAAATACTAAACTAACCCTCGAAACAACTCCAGAAACCTTCAACCCCAGAGACAAATACGTCATGGATTTCTATTTAATAAATAATAAACAGTTTCTATCATGTATTGACATTTATTCTAAATACGCCTCCCTGATAGAAGTAAACAGTAGAGATTGGCTTGAAACCAAAAGAGCTATTTTACGCATATTTAACGATATGGGCAAACCCATAGAAATAAAAGCCGACAAAGACTCCGCTTTCATGTGCACTGCACTCAAACTCTGGCTAGATTCAGAGGGAGTAACTCTCAACATTACGACAAGCAAAAATGGAATTTCTGACATTGATAGATTTCATAAAACTGTCAACGAAAAATTAAGAATTATAATGAGTGAAAACGAACCCGAAAATCAATTTACAAAATTCGAAAAAATACTTTACGTATATAATCATAAAACAAAACATAATACAACGGGTCGAACACCAGCAAATATCTTAATTTTCGCAGGAACACCTGCCTATAACACTCAACAGAACAAAATAGATAAAATCGACAAGCTAAATGAAAATAGAACAGATTTCGGTATAGACCCCAACTTCAGAGAAGCCCCTCTGGTCAAATCAAAGACAACCAACCCTTTTAGAAAAACAGGAAATATAAGGCAGATAGATAACAAGCATTTCGAGGAAACAAACAGAGGCATAAAAATAATCCACTATATGTCTAAATTCAAAAAGAACAAGAAAACTAATAAAAGTAAATACGATAATGATAATTCCAGGCTTACTCCCGAGCATGATCCTCATGATATACCTCCTAACAACGGTTAACGCACAGAACTTAGAAGTAACTCCTATCCAGGCTAAAAATGGCTATTTAATATTTCAAACCAGATCAATAGACCTACCCATAAATTATGAATACCATTATCTATCCGTTAATCTAACCAAGACCGAAATTATTTACGAAGAACTAATTAAGCAAGCTCAATTTTTTGAGAATTTACAGCAAATTAAGTACCTAATAGAAAAACTCAATAGGGAAATGAATGGTATAAGAATCGCAAAACGCAGCAAACGTGGTCTTGCTAACTTCATGGGAAAAATTTATAAGTATTTGTTTGGCACCTTAGACCAAGAAGATAAAGAAGAGTTGCAACAACAAATAGGCGATATTTCCAAAAACAACATACAGATAAGTGAGCTTAATCATGTAATAGACGCAATCAATAAAGGAATAGAAGCGACAAATCATCTAAACCACCTCCGCGAACAAGAGCAAATGTTGGCTTTAGTAATTTTCAACCTACAGCAATTCACAGAATACATAGAAGACATAGAGCTTGGTCTAAAACTCACACGTTTAGGTATCTTCAACCCCAAACTCCTAAGACACGATTCATTAACTCATGTAAATTCCGAAAAACTCCTTAGTATCAAAACTTCTGCATGGCTCAAGTCTGACACTAATAAAATCTTGATAATTTCCCAAATTCCAAGAGAAATAATTAAAACTCCAATCTTTGAAATAGTACCATATCCAGACAAAGAAAACAATATACTAACAGAAACTATTCACGATAAATACTTTTCACATAACAACCAAACCTATACAGCAGGCTCCCAAAGCTTAGTCATAAACAAATGTATAACGGGTATATTAAATCAAATAGCAACGCAATGTAGATACAGCAAAACACACTCTGACTTTGAAATCAAGTACGTTGAACCAAATATAATTACAACTTGGAACCTTCTCAAGACAATCTTAAACCAGAATTGTATTAATAGAGAAATAACAATAGAAGGCAACAATATGATTGAAGCGGCCAATTGCTCTGTTCAGTTAGAAGAAATGTTAATCACTAATACAATGCTAGATTACACTCAGACCATTTATGTAAACAACAACGTAACTAAATTAGAACCAATAGAGTATATCCAAGCAAAAGAAATAATCGAACAGCACGCTCAAACAAATAATGTTTTTCAAATAATAATAATCACAGCACTAGCCATAATAATTGTACTTGCCCTAATGTATTTCATTTACAAATATAAAACCATACCCCAGAGGCTAATTGTAAAATTTAGAAATTCAAATCCAGAGAATGAAACTATTGTAAAACCAGAAATTGAAAATGTTATACCAACAGTAGATACCCCGGTATTGTACCCTAGAATAAGCGCCTGAGGGCAGGCTTTTTTCTTAAGGATGGGGAAGTAACATAGCCATTCTACATTACACCCAACCTACACCTACACCACCCAAAACTCAAGCTGTAAACACAACTCCCCTTCCACACACATAATTGTAAACAAAACTCCCCCAATTACTCTAAGCATAAACATGTAAAATTATACCACTGTACCACAGAATAATTACCCTAAGCATAAAACATGTAAAACTATACCATTGTACAACAGAACAAAAGCCCTTCGATTAACCTCGGTCGTTGTTCACATAAAAGTCCGTTCTCACAAATATCATAAAATCTGCTACATAAACAATTGTCCCCCAAAGTCCGCGACATAAACAATTGTCCCCCAAAAATTCGGAGACAATAACAATTGTCCCCTAGGCTACTCGAATTCGATCTTCGATCGTTTAGCGTCGACCACTTGGCGCGCCAAGTAATAAAAACAAATTATCCGAATCGCCTCTCACGCACTCGTCTCAGGATTCTCCAGTTACCACTATTTTTCGGGAATCTCTCTCTCCTCACGAGAACAAGAGTTTACAAACTCAAACTCTCTTAAATCTTCGCTCTTTGGCTAAGCCAAACTGCATATAAAAACTCAAACGCGCCTCCAAGCGCTAGTTCATTACTGAGTACGCTATCGTCCGCGATAGCACTGCCTAACTTCGATATTAGAGGTATATTATCCCAACCCCTCGTAATCTAAAGGCTTCAGTTCTTTTTGATAGAATTGAATAAAAAGTGTTAATTAATATTACAAAAACCAACTTGTGTTTTTTTTAATTAACCCTCGGTCTGAATTCGTAATTATATAGTTTATGGGGTCGGAGATGCCTCCTGCTGCCTGTTACGCACAAACTCGTTCCGACAAACACAGTAGACCATGAATTTTTTTAAAATCCATGGCCTAAAAATATGTTTTTAGGAGTCGATTGATGTCTGTCTGTCTGTCTGTCCGTCTGTCCGTCTGTATGAACGCCTGGATCTCAGCAACTATAAGAGCTAGAGCAATAAAAATTTGTGACAACAGTCGTGTATATCCGGGTGTTTCAAAGTTGAAATTTGGCCACGCCCCTTCCAGTTATCAGTAATAACAGTTTAATATACACAATATACACTCAACAACAAAAGTTGTACATCTCACATGACAAATACCTTGCCACGGGTGTTATCTAAAAATTTCATAGAAATCGGACTAAAAATAAGTGAGATATGATCCGAATTAAACTCAATTTGAACGTATACTTATGCCCATATTAAGACCTAATTTACGCATCATACCGAAGTTCGAATCGTCGGACACACAGCATTTTACAAAATTTTTATTTGCATAGAATGGTAACATAATTAGCTGAGAATGCAACTTTGCCGATCAATCGGTAAATGAGGCGGTGGCTTAGTGTTTAGAGTGGCGGACAGCGGTCCTGCGTGTGTGAGTTCGAATCCCATGTGCGGCCGGCTGGTGAAACTTTTTATTTTAATTACTTTTTTTTGGTTATTTTTTTTTATTCCTATAAGCTTAAATGAAAACTACAGTTATTTAATTAAATATCAATAAAAATAGTTTGCACATTTACGTTTCGGTGTCCCGCTCTAACACACATCAATTGCCGTATTCGGCGTATGTACGCAACTGTCAGATTTGTGCAACATTCGGCAAAGTTTATAAAAGTGTTCTAATTAAATATGTTGCGTAGCAAAAAATTTAAAAAGTATTGTTTGTTAAGCTTTAAAATTATTTAATAGAAAAGAAAGGAAAACATGTCACACATTGATCTCGGCAGCATTCGAACTCGAACACTGTCAACATCATTGGTCTTCGAATCCGGCACACACTCCACTACGCTACTATACAACTTCCGCCACTACTGTTTGACAAAAGCAAAAATGCATACATAAACTTATTGCTCTCTTGCCCTACCTAATGCTTATAATTCTTGTCTATTCGCTTTTGAGTTGTTTATGCGTTCTTCTTCTTCTATCCGTCAATTAAATTTGTGCGTGTCGTTCGAATAAAATAATAAGAATAAAAAGTTTATATTTTTAAATGCTTAACAATAATCCTAATAATGCAAAATTTTCATTATAAATAACGGAAAATAAATGCTACACGGTATACTATAATAATCCATGGCCTTCTACAGTCAGCACCTGACTGTAGCGTTCGACTGATTGTAGTAGTAGATGGGTTTTCGAAATTTTTGAGGTTGTATACAACTAAGACAACAAACACTAAGGAGGTTATAAGCGGGTTAAAACAATATTTTAGGGCATATAGTAAACCAACTTGTATTATATCTGATCGTGGTAGTTGTTTTATATTGAAATACTAAAAGTATTATGTTATTTTGGCAAAAACTATATACTGAAATTTGGTCACACTGATCTGAATCAGTTCTTCTTTGATTCTGTTAATCTTCCTTCTTCTTTTGTAAACTTCCGAACGACTCACAACGCCGTCGCGCTTATGTTCAATAAAACGATTATTAAACTTTAACTAAATCGCCTCGCGTTTTACTCCATCATTTCCAATAGGTTATGTGGTCGTTAGTGTGCGGAAGACGCGTGAAGCAAGAAAGTGATACAGTTGAACAAGGAGCTCAATTTGACGAACTAGACGAGAAAGCACTAGCAACAATATTGCTGTGCGTAAAGGCTTCAGAAATTAATTTGATTAAAAACTTCGCTAGTTCCAAAGAAGCTTGGGACAAGCTTGCAGCTGTGTACAAGCCTCGTGGACCCGCCAGGATAATTACCTTGTTCAGGAAATTACTCCGGTTGAGTTTGTCGGAAAGTGCGTGCGTACAAATTTACATAAATGATTTTGGGGATATCGTCGAAAAACTTAAAGAAATTGATATGGACATTTCTGAAGATATTCTTACTATTTTGATGCTGTCGGGACTCGGTAAGAAATTCGAAAATTTCGTGGTAGCGATCGAAACGCGCGAAGAGTTACCGATTCTCTCTGATTTAAAAGTGAAAATTATAGAAGAGGGAGAGAGACAAAGAGTGAGTTCGGACGAAACGGAACTTTGTGTGCAGCAAGCATTTGTGTCGCGTCCCAGTGGAAAGGGAGACAAGAAAAATAGATCGGCGCAAAAGAAATAAATAATAATAATAATAAATAATTTTAAAGCTTAACAAACAATACGTTTTAAATTTTTTGGTTCGCAACATATTTAATTAGAACACTTTTATAAACTTTGCCGAATGTTGCACAAATCTGACAGTTGCGTACATACGCCGAATACGGCAATTGATGTGTGTTAGAGCGGGACGCCGAAACGTAAATGTGCAAATGCAGACATGCATGTATCGGCGTCCCGCTCTAACATTTGTAACTTATTGATTGTCTTAAATATTGCAAAAAAAAGGAGATTCAGTTTTTGAAAACTATTTTTATTGATATTTAATTAAATAACTGTAGTTTTCATTTAAGCTTATAGGAATAAAAAAATAACCAAAAAAAAAGTAATTAAAATAAAAAGTTTCATCAGCCGGCCGGCCGCGCATGGGATTCGAAGTCACGCACCCTGGACCGCTCTCCACCACTCTAACCACTAAGCCACCGCCTCATTTTCTGATAGATCGGCAAAGTTGCATTCTGAGCTAATTACGTTACCATTCTGTGCAAATAAAAAGTTTTGTAAAATGCTGTGTGTCCGACAATCCGAACTTCGGTATTATGCGTAAATTAGGTCTTAATATGCGCATAAGTATACGTTCAAATTGAGTTTAATTCGGATCATATCTCACTTATTTTTAGTCCGATATCTATGAAATTTTCAGAAAACACCCGTGGCAAGGTATTTGTCATGTGAGATGTAAAACTTTTGTTGTTGGTTGTATATTGTGTATATTAAATCGTTATTACTGATATACAGAGGCGTAGGGGCTTGGCCAAATTTCAAAAAAACTTTGAAACACTGCAACATACATGGATGTTGTCACAAAATTTGAAGACTCTAGCTCTTATAGTTTCTGAGATCCAGGTGTTCATACAGACAGACAGACGGACAGACGGACAGACGGACAGACAGACAGACATCAATCGACTCGGCTGTTGATACTGATTCAGAATATATATAGTTTATGGGGTCGGAGATGCCTCCTTCTGCCTGTTACGCACAAACTCGTTCCGACAAACACAATAGACCATGAATTTTTTTAAAATCCATGGCCTAATGATGTTTTAACGAAATCAATGTGGTGCTTGGACAGTGGAGCAACTGCTCACATGTGTTGTGAAAGGTCGTGGTTCGCGGACATTAAAGAGCATAAAGAGAAAATATTACTTGCAGGAGAAAACTATATATTTTCCGATGGTGTCGAAGAAGTGTTGCAGGCAAGAAAAGCTGGAAATCTTTTTGTTGTTGATACTTCGAACAATCGGTGCATGTACTTGTATGCAAATAATGAATTGTGGAAGTGGCATTATCGTTATGGTCATTTGAACATGGCGAGCCAAAAAAAGATGGCAAGTGACAATATGGTCAATGGCTTAAAGTCAATCAAAAATGTTGAGGACATGGACCGAATTGCATGTGAAACCTGTGCTAAAGGTAAAATCTGTGTGAAACCATTCTCAAAAATGGCAGAAAATCGTGCGGACAAAGTGCTAGGGCTAGTGCATTCGGACATTTGCGGGCCAATGAACAAAGTTTCTGCCGGTGGAGCAAGATATTTCGTTACATTTATTGATGACTATTCGCGTTATATGTTCGTATATTTTTTGAAGACCCGTGATTAATTGCTTCCCACGTTTAAAGACTTTGTCGCGTTTGTAGAAAAACAGACCGGTGAAAAACTTAAAGCAATTCGCAGCGATAACGGTCGCGAATATATAAGCCACGAGTTTCAGAAGTTCCTATCAGAAAACGGTATTAAGCGGCAATTGACAGTACCGTACACTCCGCAGCAAAACGGGGTTGCTGAGCGCGCTAACTGGACACTTGTGGAAATGGCAAGGAGCATGCTTATACATTCAGGAGTGAATGAGTCCCTGTGGGGAGAGGCAGTTAGGACTGCAGCATATCTACTCAACAGGTCGGAGACAAGATCGTTGAAGAGTCAAATACCATTCGAACTGTGGGCAGGTAAAAAGCCTTTGATATCGCATCTAAAAATCTTTGGATGCAAAGCGATTGCACTAAATAAGAAACATGCAGGAAAGTTCAAGCCAAATGGCATTGAATGCATCATGATAGGGTATTCAACGACAGCGAAGGCCTACAGATTAATGCGCATTGGATCGAACCAGGTAATCGAAAGTAGAGACGTCGTTTTTCTAGAGGAAACTATAGGGTATCCGAAGAATGGAAACAGCGAGAACGAGACGGCACTTATCGACGAAATTGGAGTTGATTGTTCGCAGATTTTGGCAGTGGACAACAACAAAGAAGGTGCTGAGGTGCTCGAGGAAGAGCAAATTGACAGCGAGATTAATGAAGCTGATAGTTCTGATGTTTACGAGAGTGCGAATAGCGATGATACCGAAGAACGGGAAATTCGTGGTCCTGGTCGTCCTAAGAAGATAACCAGTCGAACGCTACAGTCAGGTGCTGACTGTAGAAGGCCATGGATTATCATGGTATACCATATATCATTTATTTTGTGTTATATGAAAATTTTGCATTATTTGGATTATTATTAAGCATTTAAAAATATAAATTTTATATCCTTATAATTTTACTCGAATGACACGCACAAATTCAATTGCAGGCAGTAGAAGATGAACGCATAAACAATGCAAAAGCGAATAGACAAGAATTATAAGCATTAGGTAAGGCGAGAGGGCAATAAGTGTTTGTATGCATTTTTGCTTATGTCAAACAGTATTGGCGGCCGCGGAAGTTGTACAGTAGCCTAGTGGAGTGTGTGCCGTATTCGAAGACCAATTATGTTAACAGTGTTCGGGTTCGATTGCTGCCGCGGTGAATGTGTGACATGTTTTTTTGTCTTTCTTTTCCTTTTAATAATTTAAAAGCTTAACAATTTTTTGGTAGGCAAAACATACATATTTAATAAGAACACTTTTATAAACTTTTCCGAATGTTGCACAAATCTGACAGTTGCGTATGTGTGCCGAATACGGCAATTGATGTGTGTTAGAGCGGGACGCCGAAATATAAATGAGCAAATGCAGACATGCATGTATCGGCATCCCGCTCTAACTTTCGTAACATATTGATTGTCTTAAATATCGCAAATATATGAAATATGAAATTTAATTTTTGAAAACTACTTTTATTGGTATTTAATTAAATAACTGCAGTTTTCCTTTTAGCTTATAAGAATACAAAAAAAACCAAAAAAAAGTAATTAAAATAAAAAGGGTGCGGACTTATTAGTCCGCGTACGGGACTCGAACTCACGCACGCACACACAAAATCTTTAAGGACCGCTTTCCGCCACTATAACCACACAGCCACCGCCTCATTTTTGACTTGATCGGCAAAGTTGCATTATGATTCAATTCTGTTACCATTCTATGCATATAAAAAGTTTTGTTAAATGCTGTGTGCCCGACGCTAGATTCGAACTTCGGTATGATGCGTAAATTGGGTCTTAATATGCGCATAAGTATACGTTCAAATTGAGTTTAATTCGGATCATATCTCCCTTATTTTTAGTCCGGTTTGAATAAAATTTTCAGAAAACACCCGTGGAAAGGTATTTGTCAAGTGAGATGTGCAACTTTTGTTGTTGGCTGTATATTGTGTATATTAAATTGTTATTACTGATTTACAGAGGCGGGAAGGGGCGTGGCCAAATTTTAAAAAAACTTTGAAACACTGCAACATACACGGATGTTGTCACAAAATTTGAAGACTCTAGCGCTTATAGTTTCTGAGATCCAGGTGTTCATACAGACAGACAGACGGACAGACGGACAGACAGACAGACGGACAGACGGACAGACGGACAGACGGACAGACGGACAGACAGACATGGCTCAATCGACTCGGCTGTTGATACTGATTTAGAATATATATAGTTTATGGGGTCGGAGATGTCTCTTTCTGCCTGTTACGCACAAACTCGTTCCGACAAACACAGTAGACCATGAATTTTTGAAAATCCATGGCCTAAAAACTGGAAAGCCCGGGCGTCCACGAAAACAATACAACTTGTTGAACATGATGAAGGTTCAAGATGTCAAGGTACCTGTTACGTTTTCTGAAGCGACACAGTCTGAAATGAGTCAAGAGTGGGTAGCATCAATTCAGAAGGAGATTGACGCCCTCAAAGCTAATCAGACATGGGAGCTACAGGACTTACCAGAAGGTAAGAAAGCCATCGGTAGTAAGTGGATTTTGGCATCAAAGGAGATAAGGATGGCAATGTGATGCGTTTTAAATCGAGGTTGGTGGCTAAAGGATCAGATGGATGTATCGACAGCTTACTTAAATAGCGAATTGAGCGAAGAAGTCTATATGAAGCAACCCGATGGATTTGATAATAAACATCATGGAAAAGTTTTGAGACTAAAGAAGTCACTTTACGGACTAAAACAGAGCGGTAGAGAGTGGAACGCCAAGCTCAATAAAGTCTTGCAAAAACTGCATTTTGTTCCCTGTGCCAGCGAGCCGTGTGTGTACACACGCAATGTGAAGAACAATATTAATATAATTGCAGTATATGTCGACGATCTTCTTATTGCAAGCTCATGTAAAAATGATCTGATTGGTATAAAAGAGTCAATTGCCAAAGAGTTTAATGTAGTAATAGCGGACAGCTTAATCATTTCTTGGGCATCGAAGTTGAGCGAGAAGGTGAAACTGGAGCCATATCCATAGGTCACAAGACATATATCAAGAGTATGCTACACACCTGGGGGATGTCAGATTGCAAATCGTTAGCAACGCCTTTGGATGCTAACTGCAAGCCTGTTAACGAAAAGGACTACCAATCACTTATAGGATCACTAATGTATTTGGCAATTACAACCAGGCCAGATATAATGCATTCAGTTGCAAAACTGGCTCAAAGAAATGTCAACCCACATAAGGAGCATGAAGTCGCTGCCAAGCGTATACTAAGGTACTTGAAGGGCACCTCAAACTTAAAGCTTCATTATCACGCAACAGATAAACCGATTCATGGCTACGTCGACGCAGATTGGGCAAATGACACATAAACGCAGCTGGTCCAATATATAAGCATATCGTCATAAAGTACCACTATGTTAGGGAACTTTATTCCAAAAAGGAAATTGATGTAAAATATATATGTACAAATGACATGTTATCAGATATACCTATTAAGAAAAAACCTACAGAAAAACAAGCATTTGAAATGTATAACTCAAATGAATTGTTTCTGAATATGTTGTTGAGAAGGAGTATTGAAATACTAAAAGTATTATGTTATTTTGGCAACAACTATATACTGAAATTTGGTCACACTGATCTGAATCAGTTCTTCTTTGATTCTGTTAATCTTCCTTCTTCTTTTGTAAACTTCCGAACGACTCACAACGCCGTCGCGCTTATGTTCAATAAAACGATTATTAAACTTTAACTAAATCGCCTCGCGTTTTACTCCATCATTTCCAATATTTTACATCAACGGACTCTGAAGAATTTTTAAATGATTTGAATGTAAAACTTATTAAAATTGCTACGGGTTCTCCACAGGCGAATGGACAGGTGGAGAGAATTAATAGAAGTTTAAGACCTATGATTTCTAAATTAAGGGAACCTGAGAATGGAAAATATTGCGACTCTGTGATTGAGGAGGTAGAATATACGTTGAATAACACGCAGCATTGTAGTACAAAGAAATTACCAAGTGAAATTCTGTTTGGATTAGCTCAGAAAGGTAAGGTTAGTGATGAGTTAGAAGCAAAGTTAGAAATGATGAATGAGTTAGAAAATAGTACGAATGAGTTAGTGAACGGAATTTAGAGCATATTAGAGAAATAGGTGAAAAAAATTAAAAGTATTAACACAGGCAAATAATGAAAAGGCATTTAATGAAAAGAAAAAGATGGCGATCAAATATAGTGTGGGGATTATGTAATGGTAAAAAATTTTGATAGTACAGCAGGGGTAGCAAGAAAATTAATACCTAAAACGAAAGGTCCGTATAAAATATTAAAGTGTTAAAAAATTATAGATATATATTGCAGGTAGATATTGCAGGACGTTGATGGTTTTCAATTAGCTCGAAACCCGTATCAAGGGGTATGGAGTGCGCATAATATGAATCTAAAATATTTAATGTTTGTTACAAGAAAAAGAGACAGACAGAAGGCTATCTTTTAATCAGGATGGTCGAATTGTAATAGATTTAGATAACATAGCATGTAAGGTAAACACGTATTGTATCAACATAACTATTGTATAGAATAACAGCGGTTTGATATCGATCTATTGATATAAGCAAACATGTATAACATAGATACATCGACTGCAATGTAGGATTAATAAGAAGCGGAAAGTTTGTTTTGAATTGTGATCTCGAAGCTTCGGTCGAAGAAGAAGAAAAATTAAAGCGAAGTTAACAATAAGAAATTGTAATAAAATAAGAAAAGACTTAAAATAAAAATAAAGACTCTATTGCCTACTACGAGGGTCGTTTGATAAGTCCGTGACTTTTTGAATAAAATATATTTTTTTCGTCAAAGAAGCGTTTTATTTCTCAATATAATCTCCTTTTAGCTCTATACATTTAGTCCAGCGTTTTTCCAATTTTTTTATTCCTTCCAAATAATAGGTTTTCTCAAGGCCCTCAAAATAGTCGTTTGTTTCTGTGATGACCTCTTCATTTGACCCGAATCTCTTACCGCCGAGCCATTTCTTCATGTTTGGAAACAAAAAATAGTCCCAGGGGGCTAAATCTGGAGAATATGCTGGATGGGGTAGCAGTTCGTAGCCCAATTTATGAAATTTTGCCATGCTGACTACACACGTGTGCACCCGTGCATTGTCCTGATGGAACAGCACTTTTTTTCGCCAAATGCGGTCGTTTCTGCTTCAAATCAATATCGAATCTGTCCAAAAGCTCTGAATAATATTCGCCGGTGATCGTTTTACCCTTTTCAAGGTAATCGATGTGAATGATACCTTGTGCATCCCAAAAAACTGTGGCCATGACCTTGTTGGCCGACAGACCCACCTTGGCCTTCTTTGGTGCACGTTCACCCGGAGAAACCCACTGTCTTGATTGTTCTTTGGTCTCTGGTGTGGTGTGGTGGATCCATGTTTCGTCTACGGTAACGAAACGGCGCAAAAATTCGTTTGGATTGCGGTTGAACATCGCCAAACACTCCTTTGAAATGGTCACACGGTTGCGCTTATGGTCGTGTGTGAGCAATCGCGGCACCCATCGCGCGGAAAGCTTTTTCATGTCCAAATATTCATGTAAAATGTGATGTACCCGTTCAGTTGAGATGCCTACAGCCTCAGCTACCTCACGCACTTTCATTCTCCGATCATCCAATATCATTCCATGGATTTTGTCGACGATTTCTGGCATGACGACCTCTTTTGGGCGACCTGAACGTTCGGCATCACTTGTACTGGTACGACCACAACGGAACTCAGTAAACCATTTCTTAACCATTGAAATTGATGGTGCAGAGTCCCCATAATATTTATCAAGTCTTTCCTTGGTTTCGGTGATGGATTTTTTACGCAAAAAATAATGCTTAATTAGCACACGAAATTCACTTTTTTCCATTTTCGTTAAAATTCACGAGATCGTCTGCTTTCAATGCCTATAAAACGCAAACCAAAAAACGCAGCTTTCTCAAAATTTTACAGTCAGCTGTTAATCGATAACTGCTGACAGGAGCAGTGTTGTATTTAGAGCAGGTGCGCGGCAAATACAAAAAGTCACGGACTTATCAAACGACCCTCGTACATTACGTATGGTATGTAAGATACCATAGTATTTTGGGGTACCCTGGTAAGCACTGTACGCTTCTAAGATACTGTCTACTCCCTTTCTCCATGAGCTGAACTCTGAAGTATCTCCTGAAAAGTCTCGGATAGTTTTCACTATATCCGGCACCCTGTCTAAGTCACCTAAGTTCCCTGCATGATCTGGAGCAATTACCAATTACTAAGTGAATGCGAGTTAAGAATGGGTCGGGTTTTAGATGAGTCAAGGGAGCAAATGATCGAGATAATTTCTTATTGTTTTTGACGTGGATTAGTAAGATGTTGTGTTTTCTTAAATATAATTCGTTGTTTGCGTATGTGTGTGTGTTTTAAAGTTCTTATAAGTTTTATAACCAGAGGCTGGATTTTCCTTTTACTTTAGAGGGTCCCATTGGAATCGTAAAGTTGGAATAAGTTATATCACATTTGTGATCCTTTTGTTTGATTTATCGTTTTACGGTTTTTTATATGTGTTTACTTATTTTTTTTACTATTTGTATTTCTTTCAGTTTTTGTTAGTTTTTCATATTGGATTGTGTAATCTTAGTACTATAGATAGTTTCGATGATGTGGCTCCTCCCTCCGATGATCCAGATTTCATCCTTTTTGTTCCACTAGGGATCCTGCGATGCGTACAGAGTTGAGGGGTGGTCTGTGGCCCTGCCTTCAGTCATGTAGTCCACCGATGGGCATATGAACAAGTTAAGTTCAATTTGCCGGAGTTGATTTGGACGAACGAAAAATGTTATTTTTCTGAGTTGCACGTTCATTGTCACTCGCGTTTAGACCGGTTGCAGCAAATGTAATTGCTAGCCACGAACTTACAAACCTTTTTGCTGTATCGCACGCGTACCGGTCCCTGCTCGAGCGCCAATTAATTACTTCCAACGTGCAAAGTAAAAAATAAAAAGATTTTTTAGTTCAATTAAGAACAATGACTTTATTTGTCTAAATCCAATTTGCAACTGATTACACAGCCCCACAAAAAAAAAAAGTGTCATGATCTGGGTATGCGGCATATGCAGTTATATGGATTTTGGGTCGCTGATTCCGAATCCGGCAACAGAAATTCTCCATCACGTCTGGATTTCGACATAACCTCAAAAAACTGAAAAACCTTTAAATATGCCCCAAAAGATATAGAATCCTGATCAGGTCATGCGATATATTCCTTAACATGTATTTTAACCTTCTAAGGCCGAATCCGAAGTCAAAACTTACATTAGACGTCTAAGTTTCGATTTAACCTCAAAAAACTCCAAAAAATGTTGGGGCCCCATAAAATAATGGGGAGTCATGATCGGGTCATGCGATATATGTTTCTATATGTTTTTTGACCTTCCAAATCCGAATCTGAAGTCAAAACGTGCATATCACGTCCAAATTTCAACCTAACCTAAACAATTTTTCAAAAATTTTTGAAATTTTGAAACTGTTTTTAATATTAGATAAGGGTATATTTGATTATGATATAAAAAAAATTTCCCGTTGATGCAAGTTTTTTTGACCGTTATTTTATCACATTTTTGAAAAATTTCATATGAGTAATGATTTTTTACTTCAAAACTTTAATTTAGTAAATAAAAAAAAAAAATGAAAACGTAACTGTACATAATTCACCAAATGCCCTAATCCATGATCAAAAATTTCATAATTTTGAAAGTTTTTCAAAAAAATTTTAAGGTTAGGTTGAAATTCCGACGTGGTAGGCAGGTTGTGACTTCAGATTCGGATTTGGAAGGTCGAAAAAAATATAGAAACATATATCGCATGACCCGATCATGACCCCCCATTATTTTTTGGGGCTTTAAAAAATTTTCGAGTTTTTTGAGGTTAAGTCGAAACTGAGACGTGCTAGGTAAATTTTGACTTCGGATTCGGGCTTAGAAGGCCAAAATACATATTAAAACATATATCGCATGCCCGGATCAGGATGCTATAACTTTTGGGGGCCATTGAAAGGTTTTTCAGTTTTTTGAGGTTATGTCGAAATCCAGACGTGATGGCGAAATTCTGACGCCGGATTCGGAATCAGCGACTCAAAATCTATATATGTGCCGCATACCCAGATCATGACACTTTTTTTTTTTTTGGGGCTGTGTTATCCTAAGCTGTCCCTAACAAGCTGTGAATCTTGGCTGTGAGCTACACTGCCCCTGGTGGCAGAGGATCAACGTCGGCTTCGCTGTTTTCAATAGGCAACGACATTGGCTGATGTTATGTTGGTCGAAATGCTGCAGTCTTCTTGGAATCACATGCATTGGTGGGAGCGGAAACGGTTGCCAAACAGATTCTTAGAATTCTGCTTGGTAGCTCGTCGCGTGCAGGAAATTATGCAGACGTTGATCTTGGAACTTGCGTACTGAAGTTCATTATTCTAAATTGTAACATTTTTTAGGCCATGGATTTAAAAAAATTCATGGTCTATTGTGTTTGTCGGAACGAGTTTGTGCGTAACAGGCAGAAGGAGGCATCTCCGACCCCATAAACTATATATATTCTGAATCAGTATCAACAGCCGAGTCGATTGAGCCATGTCTGTCTGTCTGTCCGGATGTCTGGATGTCTGGATGTCTGGATGTCCGGATGAACACACAGATCTCAGCTATTATAAAAGCTAGAGACACCAAATTTGGCATGAAGGTTTCTGTTTATCCGGGACAGGTGAAGTTTATTTCAAATGTTGGGTGCCACGCCCCCCGCCCCCGCAATCAATCCGATCGGACAACAAACACAGATGCTATTAAACAAAAACCTTGTTCGCTTTGATTTTATATACAGACCAGCATGCTGTGACGTCATTGCAATGCTCATGTATGAAAGAAAAGGAAAGAGAATGCGAGCGCGTAGCGCCATCTGTTGTTCTTCTCATGCACACGCATTTTTTGCATTCAAACGCACACACACATACATACACATACAATTACTCTAAGCATAAACATGTAAAATTATACCACTGTACCACAGAATAATTACCCTAAGCATAAAACATGTAAAACTATACCATTGTACAACAGAACAAAAGCCCTTCGATTAACCTCGGTCGTTGTTCACATAAAAGTCCGTTCTCACAAATATCATAAAATCTGCTACATAAACAATTGTCCCCCAAAGTCCGCGACATAAACAATTGTCCCCCAAAAATTCGGAGACAATAACAATTGTCCCCTAGGCTACTCGAATTCGATCTTCGATCGTTTAGCGTCGACCACTTGGCGCGCCAAGTAATAAAAACAAATTATCCGAATCGCCTCTCACGCACTCGTCTCAGGATTCTCCAGTTACCACTATTTTTCGGGAATCTCTCTCTCCTCACGAGAACAAGAGTTTACAAACTCAAACTCTCTTAAATCTTCGCTCTTTGGCTAAGCCAAATTGGCTATAAAAACTCAAACGCGCCTCCAAGCGCTAGTTCATTACTGAGTACGCTATCGTCCGCGATAGCACTGCCTAACTTCGATATTAGAGGTATATTATCCCAACCCCGAATCTAAAGGCTTCAGTTCTTTTTGATAGATTTGAATAAAAAGTGTTAATTAATATTACAAAAACCAACTTGTGTTTTTTTTTAATTAACCCTCGGTCTGAATTCGTAATTATATAGTTTATGGGGTCGGAGATGCCTCCTGCTGCCTGTTACGCACAAACTCGTTCCGACAAACACAGTAGACCATGAATTTTTTAAAATCCATGGCCTAAAAATATGTTTTTAGGAGTCGATTGATGTCTGTCTGTCTGTCTGTCCGTCTGTCCGTCTGTATGAACGCCTGGATCTCAGCAACTATAAGAGCTAGAGCAATAAAAATTTGTGACAACAGTCGTGTATATCCGGGTGTTTCAAAGTTGAAATTTGGCCACGCCCCTTCCAGTTATCAGTAATAACAGTTTAATATACACAATATACACTCAACAACAAAAGTTGTACATCTCACATGACAAATACCTTGCCACGGGTGTTATCTAAAAATTTCATAGAAATCGGACTAAAAATAAGTGAGATATGATCCGAATTAAACTCAATTTGAACGTATACTTATGCCCATATTAAGACCTAATTTACGCATCATACCGAAGTTCGAATCGTCGGACACACAGCATTTTACAAAATTTTTATTTGCATAGAATGGTAACATAATTAGCTGAGAATGCAACTTTGCCGATCAATCGGTAAATGAGGCGGTGGCTTAGTGTTTAGAGTGGCGGACAGCGGTCCTGCGTGTGTGAGTTCGAATCCCATGTGCGGCCGGCTGGTGAAACTTTTTATTTTAATTACTTTTTTTTTGGTTATTTTTTTTTTATTCCTATAAGCTTAAATGAAAACTACAGTTATTTAATTAAATATCAATAAAAATAGTTTGCACATTTACGTTTCGGTGTCCCGCTCTAACACACATCAATTGCCGTATTCGGCGTATGTACGCAACTGTCAGATTTGTGCAACATTCGGCAAAGTTTATAAAAGTGTTCTAATTAAATATGTTGCGTAGCAAAAAATTTAAAAAGTATTGTTTGTTAAGCTTTAAAATTATTTAATAGAAAAGAAAGGAAAACATGTCACACATTGATCTCGGCAGCATTCGAACTCGAACACTGTCAACATCATTGGTCTTCGAATCCGGCACACACTCCACTACGCTACTATACAACTTCCGCCACTACTGTTTGACAAAAGCAAAAATGCATACATAAACTTATTGCTCTCTTGCCCTACCTAATGCTTATAATTCTTGTCTATTCGCTTTTGAGTTGTTTATGCGTTCTTCTTCTTCTATCCGTCAATTAAATTTGTGCGTGTCGTTCGAATAAAATAATAAGAATAAAAGTTTATATTTTTAAATGCTTAACAATAATCCTAATAATGCAAAATTTTCATTATAAATAACGGAAAATAAATGCTACACGGTATACTATAATAATCCATGGCCTTCTACAGTCAGCACCTGACTGTAGCGTTCGACTGATTGTAGTAGTAGATGGGTTTTCGAAATTTTTGAGGTTGTATACAACTAAGACAACAAACACTAAGGAGGTTATAAGCGGGTTAAAACAATATTTTAGGGCATATAGTAAACCAACTTGTATTATATCTGATCGTGGTAGTTGTTTTATATTGAAATACTAAAAGTATTATGTTATTTTGGCAAAAACTATATACTGAAATTTGGTCACACTGATCTGAATCAGTTCTTCTTTGATTCTGTTAATCTTCCTTCTTCTTTTGTAAACTTCCGAACGACTCACAACGCCGTCGCGCTTATGTTCAATAAAACGATTATTAAACTTTAACTAAATCGCCTCGCGTTTTACTCCATCATTTCCAATAGGTTATGTGGTCGTTAGTGTGCGGAAGACGCGTGAAGCAAGAAAGTGATACAGTTGAACAAGGAGCTCAATTTGACGAACTAGACGAGAAAGCACTAGCAACAATATTGCTGTGCGTAAAGGCTTCAGAAATTAATTTGATTAAAAACTTCGCTAGTTCCAAAGAAGCTTGGGACAAGCTTGCAGCTGTGTACAAGCCTCGTGGACCCGCCAGGATAATTACCTTGTTCAGGAAATTACTCCGGTTGAGTTTGTCGGAAAGTGCGTGCGTACAAATTTACATAAATGATTTTGGGGATATCGTCGAAAAACTTAAAGAAATTGATATGGACATTTCTGAAGATATTCTTACTATTTTGATGCTGTCGGGACTCGGTAAGAAATTCGAAAATTTCGTGGTAGCGATCGAAACGCGCGAAGAGTTACCGATTCTCTCTGATTTAAAAGTGAAAATTATAGAAGAGGGAGAGAGACAAAGAGTGAGTTCGGACGAAACGGAACTTTGTGTGCAGCAAGCATTTGTGTCGCGTCCCAGTGGAAAGGGAGACAAGAAAAATAGATCGGCGCAAAAGAAATAAATAATAATAATAATAAATAATTTTAAAGCTTAACAAACAATACGTTTTAAATTTTTGGTTCGCAACATATTTAATTAGAACACTTTTATAAACTTTGCCGAATGTTGCACAAATCTGACAGTTGCGTACATACGCCGAATACGGCAATTGATGTGTGTTAGAGCGGGACGCCGAAACGTAAATGTGCAAATGCAGACATGCATGTATCGGCGTCCCGCTCTAACATTTGTAACTTATTGATTGTCTTAAATATTGCAAAAAAAAAGGAGATTCAGTTTTTGAAAACTATTTTTATTGATATTTAATTAAATAACTGTAGTTTTCATTTAAGCTTATAGGAATAAAAAAATAACCAAAAAAAAAAAATTAAAATAAAAAGTTTCATCAGCCGGCCGGCCGCGCATGGGATTCGAACTCACGCACCCTGGACCGCTCTCCACCACTCTAACCACTAAGCCACCGCCTCATTTTCTGATAGATCGGCAAAGTTGCATTCTGAGCTAATTACGTTACCATTCTGTGCAAATAAAAAGTTTTGTAAAATGCTGTGTGTCCGACAATCCGAACTTCGGTATTATGCGTAAATTAGGTCTTAATATGCGCATAAGTATACGTTCAAATTGAGTTTAATTCGGATCATATCTCACTTATTTTTAGTCCGATATCTATGAAATTTTCAGAAAACACCCGTGGCAAGGTATTTGTCATGTGAGATGTAAAACTTTTGTTGTTGGTTGTATATTGTGTATATTAAATCGTTATTACTGATATACAGAGGCGTAGGGGCTTGGCCAAATTTCAAAAAAACTTTGAAACACTGCAACATACATGGATGTTGTCACAAAATTTGAAGACTCTAGCTCTTATAGTTTCTGAGATCCAGGTGTTCATACAGACAGACAGACGGACAGACGGACAGACGGACAGACAGACAGACATCAATCGACTCGGCTGTTGATACTGATTCAGAATATATATAGTTTATGGGGTCGGAGATGCCTCCTTCTGCCTGTTACGCACAAACTCGTTCCGACAAACACAATAGACCATGAATTTTTTTAAAATCCATGGCCTAATGATGTTTTAACGAAATCAATGTGGTGCTTGGACAGTGGAGCAACTGCTCACATGTGTTGTGAAAGGTCGTGGTTCGCGGACATTAAAGAGCATAAAGAGAAAATATTACTTGCAGGAGAAAACTATATATTTTCCGATGGTGTCGAAGAAGTGTTGCAGGCAAGAAAAGCTGGAAATCTTTTTGTTGTTGATACTTCGAACAATCGGTGCATGTACTTGTATGCAAATAATGAATTGTGGAAGTGGCATTATCGTTATGGTCATTTGAACATGGCGAGCCAAAAAAAGATGGCAAGTGACAATATGGTCAATGGCTTAAAGTCAATCAAAAATGTTGAGGACATGGACCGAATTGCATGTGAAACCTGTGCTAAAGGTAAAATCTGTGTGAAACCATTCTCAAAAATGGCAGAAAATCGTGCGGACAAAGTGCTAGGGCTAGTGCATTCGGACATTTGCGGGCCAATGAACAAAGTTTCTGCCGGTGGAGCAAGATATTTCGTTACATTTATTGATGACTATTCGCGTTATATGTTCGTATATTTTTTGAAGACCCGTGATTAATTGCTTCCCACGTTTAAAGACTTTGTCGCGTTTGTAGAAAAACAGACCGGTGAAAAACTTAAAGCAATTCGCAGCGATAACGGTCGCGAATATATAAGCCACGAGTTTCAGAAGTTCCTATCAGAAAACGGTATTAAGCGGCAATTGACAGTACCGTACACTCCGCAGCAAAACGGGGTTGCTGAGCGCGCTAACCGGACACTTGTGGAAATGGCAAGGAGCATGCTTATACATTCAGGAGTGAATGAGTCCCTGTGGGGAGAGGCAGTTAGGACTGCAGCATATCTACTCAACAGGTCGGAGACAAGATCGTTGAAGAGTCAAATACCATTCGAACTGTGGGCAGGTAAAAAGCCTTTGATATCGCATCTAAAAATCTTTGGATGCAAAGCGATTGCACTAAATAAGAAACATGCAGGAAAGTTCAAGCCAAATGGCATTGAATGCATCATGATAGGGTATTCAACGACAGCGAAGGCCTACAGATTAATGCGCATTGGATCGAACCAGGTAATCGAAAGTAGAGACGTCGTTTTTCTAGAGGAAACTATAGGGTATCCGAAGAATGGAAACAGCGAGAACGAGACGGCACTTATCGACGAAATTGGAGTTGATTGTTCGCAGATTTTGGCAGTGGACAACAACAAAGAAGGTGCTGAGGTGCTCGAGGAAGAGCAAATTGACAGCGAGATTAATGAAGCTGATAGTTCTGATGTTTACGAGAGTGCGAATAGCGATGATACCGAAGAACGGGAAATTCGTGGTCCTGGTCGTCCTAAGAAGATAACCAGTCGAACGCTACAGTCAGGTGCTGACTGTAGAAGGCCATGGATTATCATGGTATACCATATATCATTTATTTTCTGTTATATGAAAATTTTGCATTATTTGGATTATTATTAAGCATTTAAAAATATAAATTTTATATCCTTATAATTTTACTCGAATGACACGCACAAATTCAATTGCAGGCAGTAGAAGATGAACGCATAAACAATGCAAAAGCGAATAGACAAGAATTATAAGCATTAGGTAAGGCGAGAGGGCAATAAGTGTTTGTATGCATTTTTGCTTATGTCAAACAGTATTGGCGGCCGCGGAAGTTGTACAGTAGCCTAGTGGAGTGTGTGCCGTATTCGAAGACCAATTATGTTAACAGTGTTCGAGTTCGATTGCTGCCGCGGTGAATGTGTGACATGTTTTTTTTTGTCTTTCTTTTCCTTTTAATAATTTAAAAGCTTAACAATTTTTTGGTAGGCAACATACATATTTAATAAGAACACTTTTATAAACTTTTCCGAATGTTGCACAAATCTGACAGTTGCGTATGTGTGCCGAATACGGCAATTGATGTGTGTTAGAGCGGGACGCCGAAATATAAATGAGCAAATGCAGACATGCATGTATCGGCATCCCGCTCTAACTTTCGTAACATATTGATTGTCTTAAATATCGCAAATATATGAAATATGAAATTTAATTTTTGAAAACTACTTTTATTGGTATTTAATTAAATAACTGCAGTTTTCCTTTTAGCTTATAAGAATACAAAAAAAACCAAAAAAAAGTAATTAAAATAAAAAGGGTGCGGACTTATTAGTCCGCGTACGGGACTCGAACTCACGCACGCACACACAAAATCTTTAAGGACCGCTTTCCGCCACTATAACCACACAGCCACCGCCTCATTTTTGACTTGATCGGCAAAGTTGCATTATGATTCAATTCTGTTACCATTCTATGCATATAAAAAGTTTTGTTAAATGCTGTGTGCCCGACGCTAGATTCGAACTTCGGTATGATGCGTAAATTGGGTCTTAATATGCGCATAAGTATACGTTCAAATTGAGTTTAATTCGGATCATATCTCCCTTATTTTTAGTCCGGTTTGAATAAAATTTTCAGAAAACACCCGTGGAAAGGTATTTGTCAAGTGAGATGTGCAACTTTTGTTGTTGGCTGTATATTGTGTATATTAAATTGTTATTACTGATTTACAGAGGCGGGAAGGGCGTGGCCAAATTTTAAAAAAACTTTGAAACACTGCAACATACACGGATGTTGTCACAAAATTTGAAGACTCTAGCGCTTATAGTTTCTGAGATCCAGGTGTTCATACAGACAGACAGACGGACAGACGGACAGACGGACAGACAGACAGACGGACAGACGGACAGACGGACAGACAGACATGGCTCAATCGACTCGGCTGTTGATACTGATTTAGAATATATATAGTTTATGGGGTCGGAGATGTCTCTTTCTGCCTGTTACGCACAAACTCGTTCCGACAAACACAGTAGACCATGAATTTTTTGAAAATCCATGGCCTAAAAACTGGAAAGCCCGGGCGTCCACGAAAACAATACAACTTGTTGAACATGATGAAGGTTCAAGATGTCAAGGTACCTGTTACGTTTTCTGAAGCGACACAGTCTGAAATGAGTCAAGAGTGGGTAGCATCAATTCAGAAGGAGATTGACGCCCTCAAAGCTAATCAGACATGGGAGCTACAGGACTTACCAGAAGGTAAGAAAGCCATCGGTAGTAAGTGGATTTTGGCATCAAAGGAGATAAGGATGGCAATGTGATGCGTTTTAAATCGAGGTTGGTGGCTAAAGGATCAGATGGATGTATCGACAGCTTACTTAAATAGCGAATTGAGCGAAGAAGTCTATATGAAGCAACCCGATGGATTTGATAATAAACATCATGGAAAAGTTTTGAGACTAAAGAAGTCACTTTACGGACTAAAACAGAGCGGTAGAGAGTGGAACGCCAAGCTCAATAAAGTCTTGCAAAAACTGCATTTTGTTCCCTGTGCCAGCGAGCCGTGTGTGTACACACGCAATGTGAAGAACAATATTAATATAATTGCAGTATATGTCGACGATCTTCTTATTGCAAGCTCATGTAAAAATGATCTGATTGGTATAAAAGAGTCAATTGCCAAAGAGTTTAATGTAGTAATAGCGGACAGCTTAATCATTTCTTGGGCATCGAAGTTGAGCGAGAAGGTGAAACTGGAGCCATATCCATAGGTCACAAGACATATATCAAGAGTATGCTACACACCTGGGGGATGTCAGATTGCAAATCGTTAGCAACGCCTTTGGATGCTAACTGCAAGCCTGTTAACGAAAAGGACTACCAATCACTTATAGGATCACTAATGTATTTGGCAATTACAACCAGGCCAGATATAATGCATTCAGTTGCAAAACTGGCTCAAAGAAATGTCAACCCACATAAGGAGCATGAAGTCGCTGCCAAGCGTATACTAAGGTACTTGAAGGGCACCTCAAACTTAAAGCTTCATTATCACGCAACAGATAAACCGATTCATGGCTACGTCGACGCAGATTGGGCAAATGACACATAAACGCAGCTGGTCCAATATATAAGCATATCGTCATAAAGTACCACTATGTTAGGGAACTTTATTCCAAAAAGGAAATTGATGTAAAATATATATGTACAAATGACATGTTATCAGATATACCTATTAAGAAAAAACCTACAGAAAAACAAGCATTTGAAATGTATAACTGAAATGAATTGTTTCTGAATATGTTGTTGAGAAGGAGTATTGAAATACTAAAAGTATTATGTTATTTTGGCAACAACTATATACTGAAATTTGGTCACACTGATCTGAATCAGTTCTTCTTTGATTCTGTTAATCTTCCTTCTTCTTTTGTAAACTTCCGAACGACTCACAACGCCGTCGCGCTTATGTTCAATAAAACGATTATTAAACTTTAACTAAATCGCCTCGCGTTTTACTCCATCATTTCCAATATTTTACATCAACGGACTCTGAAGAATTTTTAAATGATTTGAATGTAAAACTTATTAAAATTGCTACGGGTTCTCCACAGGCGAATGGACAGGTGGAGAGAATTAATAGAAGTTTAAGACCTATGATTTCTAAATTAAGGGAACCTGAGAATGGAAAATATTGCGACTCTGTGATTGAGGAGGTAGAATATACGTTGAATAACACGCAGCATTGTAGTACAAAGAAATTACCAAGTGAAATTCTGTTTGGATTAGCTCAGAAAGGTAAGGTTAGTGATGAGTTAGAAGCAAAGTTAGAAATGATGAATGAGTTAGAAAATAGTACGAATGAGTTAGTGAACGGAATTTAGAGCATATTAGAGAAATAGGTGAAAAAAATTAAAAGTATTAACACAGGCAAATAATGAAAAGGCATTTAATGAAAAGAAAAAGATGGCGATCAAATATAGTGTGGGGGATTATGTAATGGTAAAAAATTTTGATAGTACAGCAGGGGTAGCAAGAAAATTAATACCTAAAATGAAAGGTCCGTATAAAATATTAAAGTGTTAAAAAATTATAGATATATATTGCAGGTAGATATTGCAGGACGTTGATGGTTTTCAATTAGCTCGAAACCCGTATCAAGGGGTATGGAGTGCGCATAATATGAAGCCTTGGATAAAAATCTAAAATATTTAATGTTTTTTACAAGAAAAAGAGACAGACAGAAGGCTATCTTTTAATCAGGATGGTCGAATTGTAATAGATTTAGATAACATAGCATGTAAGGTAAACACGTATTGTATCAACATAACTATTGTATAGAATAACAGCGGTTTGATATCGATCTATTGATATAAGCAAACATGTATAACATAGATACATCGACTGCAATGTAGGATTAATAAGAAGCGGAAAGTTTGTTTTGAATTGTGATCTCGAAGCTTCGGTCGAAGAAGAAGAAAAATTAAAGCGAAGTTAACAATAAGAAATTGTAATAAAATAAGAAAAGACTTAAAATAAAAATAAAGACTCTATTGCCTACTACGAGGGTCGTTTGATAAGTCCGTGACTTTTTGAATAAAATATATTTTTTTCGTCAAAGAAGCGTTTTATTTCTCAATATAATCTCCTTTTAGCTCTATACATTTAGTCCAGCGTTTTTCCAATTTTTTTATTCCTTCCAAATAATAGGTTTTCTCAAGGCCCTCAAAATAGTCGTTTGTTTCTGTGATGACCTCTTCATTTGACCCGAATCTCTTACCGCCGAGCCATTTCTTCATGTTTGGAAACAAAAAATAGTCACAGGGGGCTAAATCTGGAGAATATGCTGGATGGGGTAGCAGTTCGTAGCCCAATTTATGAAATTTTGCCATGCTGACACGAAATTCACTTTTTTCCATTTTCGTTAAAATTCACGAGATCGTCTGCTTTCAATGCCTATAAAACGCAAACCAAAAAACGCAGCTTTCTCAAAATTTTACAGTCAGCTGTTAATCGATAACTGCTGACAGGAGCAGTGTTGTATTTAGAGCAGGTGCGCGGCAAATACAAAAAGTCACGGACTTATCAAACGACCCTCGTACATTACGTATGGTATGTAAGATACCATAGTATTTTGGGGTACCCTGGTAAGCACTGTACGCTTCTAAGATACTGTCTACTCCCTTTCTCCATGAGCTGAACTCTGAAGTATCTCCTGAAAAGTCTCGGATAGTTTTCACTATATCCGGCACCCTGTCTAAGTCACCTAAGTTCCCTGCATGATCTGGAGCAATTACCAATTACTAAGTGAATGCGAGTTAAGAATGGGTCGGGTTTTAGATGAGTCAAGGGAGCAAATGATCGAGATAATTTCTTATTGTTTTTGACGTGGATTAGTAAGATGTTGTGTTTTCTTAAATATAATTCGTTGTTTGCGTATGTGTGTGTGTTTTAAAGTTCTTATAAGTTTTATAACCAGAGGCTGGATTTTCCTTTTACTTTAGAGGGTCCCATTGGAATCGTAAAGTTGGAATAAGTTATATCACATTTGTGATCCTTTTGTTTGATTTATCGTTTTACGGTTTTTTATATGTGTTTACTTATTTTTTTACTATTTGTATTTCTTTCAGTTTTTGTTAGTTTTTCATATTGGTTTGTGTAATCTTAGTACTATAGATAGTTTCGATGATGTGGCTCCTCCCTCCGATGATCCAGATTTCATCCTTTTTGTTCCACTAGGGATCCTGCGATGCGTACAGAGTTGAGGGGTGGTCTGTGGCCCTGCCTTCAGTCATGTAGTCCACCGATGGGCATATGAACAAGTTAAGTTCAATTTGCCGGAGTTGATTTGGACGAACGAAAAATGTTATTTTTCTGAGTTGCACGTTCATTGTCACTCGCGTTTAGACCGGTTGCAGCAAATGTAATTGCTAGCCACGAACTTACAAACCTTTTTGCTGTATCGCACGCGTACCGGTCCCTGCTCGAGCGCCAATTAATTACTTCCAACGTGCAAAGTAAAAAATAAAAAGATTTTTTAGTTCAATTAAGAACAATGACTTTATTTGTCTAAATCCAATTTGCAACTGATTACACAGCCCCACAAAAAAAAAAAAAGTGTCATGATCTGGGTATGCGGCATATGCAGTTATATGGATTTTGGGTCGCTGATTCCGAATCCGGCAACAGAAATTCTCCATCACGTCTGGATTTCGACATAACCTCAAAAAACTGAAAAACCTTTAAATATGCCCCAAAAGATATAGAATCCTGATCAGGTCATGCGATATATTCCTTAACATGTATTTTAACCTTCTAAGGCCGAATCCGAAGTCAAAACTTACATTAGACGTCTAAGTTTCGATTTAACCTCAAAAAACTCCAAAAAATGTTGGGGCCCCATAAAATAATGGGGAGTCATGATCAGGTCATGCGATATATGTTTCTATATGTTTTTGACCTTCCAAATCGAATCTGAAGTCAAAACGTGCATATCACGTCCAAATTTCAACCTAACCTAAACAATTTTTCAAAAAATTTTTGAAATTTTGAAACTGTTTTTAATATTAGATAAGGGTATATTTGATTATGATATAAAAAAAATTTCCCGTTGATGCAAGTTTTTTTGACCGTTATTTTATCACATTTTTGAAAAATTTCATATGAGTAATGATTTTTTACTTCAAAACTTTAATTTAGTAAATAAAAAAAAAAATGAAAACGTAACTGTACATAATTCACCAAATGCCCTAATCCATGATCAAAAATTTCATAATTTTGAAAGTTTTTCAAAAAATTTTAAGGTTAGGTTGAAATTCCGACGTGGTAGGCAGGTTGTGACTTCAGATTCGGATTTGGAAGGTCGAAAAAAATATAGAAACATATATCGCATGACCCGATCATGACCCCCATTATTTTTTGGGGCTTTAAAAAATTTTCGAGTTTTTTGAGGTTAAGTCGAAACTGAGACGTGCTAGGTAAATTTTGACTTCGGATTCGGGCTTAGAAGGCCAAAGTACATATTAAAACATATATCGCATGCCCGGATCAGGATGCTATAACTTTTGGGGGCCATTGAAAGGTTTTTCAGTTTTTTGAGGTTATGTCGAAATCCAGACGTGATGGCGAAATTCTGACGCCGGATTCGGAATCAGCGACTCAAAATCTATATATGTGCCGCATACCCAGATCATGACACTTTTTTTTTTGTGGGGCTGTGTTATCCTAAGCTGTCCCTAACAAGCTGTGAATCTTGGCTGTGAGCTACACTGCCCCTGGTGGCAGAGGATCAACGTCGGCTTCGCTGTTTTCAATAGGCAACGACATTGGCTGATGTTATGTTGGTCGAAATGCTGCAGTCTTCTTGGAATCACATGCATTGGTGGGAGCGGAAACGGTTGCCAAACAGATTCTTAGAATTCTGCTTGGTAGCTCGTCGCGTGCAGGAAATTATGCAGACGTTGATCTTGGAACTTGCGTACTGAAGTTCATTATTCTAAATTGTAACATTTTTAGGCCATGGATTTAAAAAAAATTCATGGTCTATTGTGTTTGTCGGAACGAGTTTGTGCGTAACAGGCAGAAGGAGGCATCTCCGACCCCATAAACTATATATATTCTGAATCAGTATCAACAGCCGAGTCGATTGAGCCATGTCTGTCTGTCTGTCCGGATGTCTGGATGTCTGGATGTCCGGATGAACACACAGATCTCAGCTATTATAAAAGCTAGAGACACCAAATTTGGCATGAAGGTTTCTGTTTATCCGGGACAGGTGAAGTTTATTTCAAATGTTGGGTGCCACGCCCCCGCCCCCGCAATCAATCCGATCGGACAACAAACACAGATGCTATTAAACAAAAACCTTGTTCGCTTTGATTTTATATACAGACCAGCATGCTGTGACGTCATTGCAATGCTCATGTAGGAAAGAAAAGGAAAGAGAATGCGAGCGCGTAGCGCCATCTGTTGTTCTTCTCATGCACACGCATTTTTTGCATTCAAAGGCACACACACATACATACATTTGTGCTTGACCAATAAAATGATACACGCATGTACATTTATTTACGCATACAAAGGCTTACGTTACGATATATCTATTAAGTAGAAGTATTGTACAATTATTGACTCTTTACGTTTCAAAAAGGTCGAAGGGTATCCCACTGTCGCGTGCCGCTCGACTGTTGCTCTTGTTTCATTTTCGACTATAAATTAAAAATTGTCTGTACTCTTTCTTCCACTTAATCCAAGACAAGTCTTTGAGACGATTTCCACATATTTAATATTCTTAAATCAAAATCATTGGTGTCTGTGTAAAAGGATTATCTAAAATTTGACCCTGTTAATAAATCATTTGGTGTCAAGGGTTTACTGTCAAAGTCATCTGAAGGTACAAATAAAAGCGGCCTACTGTTTATCATAAATTCAATTTCACAAAATAATGTTTTTAAAGTAAATTCTATGGGGTATTTTTCATTCAAGAAGACACTTAAATATTTCTTAACAGATTGTTTAAGCCTTTCCCATGCTCCTTCCATGTTAGGGGATAGCGGCGGATTGTTGTTAAAAACTTTGTTAGATCACTGACTGACCAATTTTCAAATCTTTCCCTTATGTCCTTATCTGCTCTCTTAAAATTTGTACCATTATCTGAATATATTTCTGTTGGAAATCCGCGTCTACAACCAAATTGACGAAATACATGCATAAATGCATTACAAAATAAGTCTTCTTCATGATAAACTGCTCGGGGTGTCATAATAGTAAAAATAGCTCCATAACGATTAAAGTGACTTCTATTTTGTGTTATTTCAATCGGACCAAAATAATTAATTCCTTTTTCCAAAAAAGCTCTTTCAGTTGGATTTACTCGACAGATGGCTAGTTGACCCATTAAAGGAATCTGTGGATTTGCTTTTTTTATTTGTACAGTATTGACAGTTGTCTAGGATAATAGGATTCTTAGTATCAAAACTCATGTCTTCGTCGCTTAAATTTTTAGGCCATGGATTTTAAAAAAATTCATGGTCTATTGTGTTTGTCGGAATAAGTTTGTGCGTAACAGGCAGAAGGAGGCATCTCCGACCGCTTAAACTATATATATTCTGAATCAGTATCAACAGCCGAGTCGATTGAGCCATGTCTGTCTGTCCGTCTGTCCGTCTGTCTGTCTGTATGAACACCTGGATCTAAGAAACTATAAGACCTAGAGTCTTCAAATTTTCTGACAACATCCGTGTACTTGTATATATAAAGAGTATATACTTATATATATATATATATATATATATATATAAACATATATATGTATGCTGGAGACATTGCGTTATATTATCGGTTGGCAGGAAGATATAATACCCAACTTCACTATGTGTAACGGGTGCAAAAACAGATTTGTATATATTACTTCAATATATGAAAACTGAACCAACAGGGATACGAAACATATGCAAAGACAGGGGTGCATTGCATACGCAAGAATGCGCGCGTAGTTTAGGAAAAATGCGTGCATGGTTAAAGTAAAAAGTGTTTCGACCGAAACGCATGACGTCACAAAACACCAAATCGCATCATTGCGTCACAAACTTCGAAAACTGCAAATACAATGTCGCAATTGCTCACAATTATTAAATCAATTTTTTCGAAAAAAGTATTTACTAACAATCTATCATCGTTTGCAACTTTTAATTAGAAACAGGATTAATAAAACGGAAGTAAATTTTATATTCTATTCGATAAAAAATACGATTTTTCAATTATCATTATTTTGCAATAAGTGGACAGCTCTGACATGCAAATAATTAGTTTGCAGCTTGCTATTGGCGTAGTCGGTGTTATTGCTATCGTCGTCGATTCCCGATTGTCGATTTATATTTATTATAACGTTTATTTAAATGCTTATAAGTTAAAGCGTTATACAAGTCAAATTTATTGTTGATTTTGCTTGTTCTATTTTTAGGCCATGGATTTTAAAAAAATTCATTAGGCCATGGATTTTAAAAAAATTCATGGTCTACTGTGTTTGTCGGAACGAGTTTGTGCGTAACAGGCAGAAAGAGGCATCTCCGACCCCATAAACTATATATATTCTGAATCAGTATCAACAGCCGAGTCGATTGATGTCTGTCTGTCTGTCCGTCTGTCCGTCTGTCTGTCTGTATGAACACCTGGATCTCAGAAACTATAAGAGCTAGAGTCTTCAATTTTGTGACAACATCCATGTATGTTGCAGTGTTTCAAAGTTTTTTTGAAATTTGGCCACGCCCCTTCCCGCCTCTGTAAATCAGTAATAACGATTTAATATATACAATATACACCCAACAACAAAAGTTGTATATCTCACATGACAAATACCTTGCCACGGGTGTTTTCTGAAAATTTCATAGAAATCGGACTAAAAATAAGTGAGATATGATCGGAATTAAACTCAATTTGAACGTATACCTCTGCGCATATTAAGACCTAATTTACGCATCATACCGAAGTTCGAATCGTCGGACACACAGCATTTTACAAAACTTTTTATTTGTATAGAATGGTAACATAATTAGCTCAGAATGCAACTTTGCCGATCAATCGGTAAATGAGGCGGTGGCTTAGTGTTTAGAGTGGCGGACAGCGGACCTGCGTGTGTGAGTTCGAATCCCCTGTGCGGCCGGCTGGTGATACTTTTTATTTTAATTACTTTTTTTTTGGTTATTTTTTTTATTCCTATAAGCTTAAATGAAAACTACAGTTATTTAATTAAATATCAATAAAAATAGTTTGCAAAAATTAAATCTCATGTTTTTTTGCAATATTTAAGACAATCAATAAGTTACGAATGTAAGAGCGGGACGCCGATACATGCATGTCAGCATTTGCACATTTACGTTTCGGCGTCCCGCTCTAACACACATTAATTGCCGTATTCGGCGTATGTACGCAACTGTCAGATTTGTGCAACATTCGGCAAAGTTTATAAAAGTGTTCTAATTACATATGTTGCGAACCAAAAAATTTAAAACGTATTGTTTGTTAAGCTTTAAAATTATTTAATAGAAAAGAAAGAAAAAAAGGAAAACTCGCCACACATTGATGATCCGCGGCAGGATTCGAACTCGAGCGCTGTCAAACATCATTGGTGTTCGAATCCGGCACACATTCCACTAAGCTACTCTACAACTTCCGCGGACACCACTACTGTTTGACAAAAGCAAAAATGTATACATAAACTTATTGCACTCTCGCCCTACCTAATGCTTATAATTCTTGTATTCGCTTTTGCATTGTTTATGCGTTCTTCTTCTTCTATCCGTCAATTAAATTTGTGCGTGTCGTTCGAATAAAATAATAAGAATAAAAAGTTTATATTTTTAAATGCTTAATAATAATCCAAATAATGCAAAATTTTCATTATAAATAACGGAAAATAAAAGATACTATAATAATCCATGGCCTTCTACAGTCAGCACCTGACTGTAGCGTTCGACTGGTTATAAGTATTTTAACCGCGTGTGTTTGTGTCAATAGGAACTTTGTGCTTGTGTTAGTGTTCGGCGCTGCATGCCGTGCACAATTTGGGCAAAATACGTTACATTGTGGCTGTACGTATTTTTGCATCGATGACTCTTTCATAGTGTGGTCGTTTCTTTATAATTATCGGTTCGCGATTTCGGTTAAATTAATCGTTTGCTGCAACGGATTTATATTCCGCAAGTTACACATTAAGTTTCTTTTCTTTTCTTTAATTTATTAACATATATATTTTATTATTAATTTTTTAACACAGATATTTATTTATTATTAATTTATTAACATTAAATTTATAAGTTTATCACATTTTATCATATTTTATTTATTTAGGTATTATCATTTATTGTCATTTTACAAAATGCCAAGGCTCAATAGGAGCACAGTTACAAGTAGGTCTCAGAGACGTAGAATTCAAAACCAGGTTAATAGGTCAAATTTAGAGTATATTGAACAGGAGCGAGCTTCACATAGGGAGCGAAGACTGCATGCTGATAGATCAGAAACTGACAGGGCAGCAGACCGACTGCGTAAACAACTTCGTAGAGCAGATCCTGCTTACAGGGAAAACGAACGAGTCCTGTTTAATGCTCAACGCTCTTCCCGCCGAAGAAACTCGGATTTTAGAGAGGAAGAGCAAATAGAAGATACTTCGCGTCGATCGAGGCCCAGACAGGACCCTGTTTATAGGGAAAACGAACGTGAACAGTTCAATGCTCGACGCTCTACTCGTCGAAGAAACTCGGCGTTTAGAGAGGAAGAGCAAATAGAAGATACTTCGCGTCGATCGAGGCGCAGACAGGACCCTGTTTATAGGGAAAACGAACGTGAACAGTTCAATGCTCGACGCTCTTCTCGTCGAAGAAACTCGGCGTTTAGAGAGGAAGAGCAAATAGAAGATACTTTTTCGTCGATCGAGGCGCAGACAGGACCCTGTTTATAGGGAAAACGAACGTGAACAGTTCAATGCTCGACGCTCTTCTCGTCGAAGAAACTCAGCGTTTAGACAGGAAGAGCAAATAGAAGATACTTCGCGTCGCTCGAGGCGCAGACAGGACCCTGTTTATAGGGAAAATGAGCGTAAACAGTTTAGTGCTCGACGTTCTTCTCGTCGCAGGAATTCAACTTTTAGACAACAGGAGCAAATTGGAAATACTTCGCGTCGTTCAAGACGCCGACAAGAATCTTTCTACAGGGCAAACGAACGTGAACAAGACAATATTAGGCGCGCTAGTCAACGCGAAGACCTAGAGTCCAGAATTTTAGAGAGGGCAAGAGATAGGACTCGACGATCTCGGATTAGGGATAATCCAGTTCGGAGGATTATCGAACTGGCTAGAGATACAGCTGCAAGAAGAAGTGCTTGCATTAGAGCGAGACAGGCTGCCTTTGATGCAAACAGAAGTTTGTCGCAAAGACTAAGCCAATATAGAAGTGTTAGCAGTAACAGAACAGCAGAAGAGAGGAGAAATGCGGCGAGGAATAGAGTAGGACGTGCGAATACCTTTTCTGAAGATACAGAATCACAGGTTAGAACCACTTTAGATTGCCTAATAGCCATTTTCAACAAGACAGTCAAGCAGGGCCCGATCAGGTTTGCATATGTTGCAAGGGCTTGTGGTTTCCATATCAAGTGGACAAAATCTCCCGTGAGAAAATAGAGGAAAAGTGTAGTGAGGCAGACAGTTCAGATATTTCGTATCTTTCCTCTTTATTTCCATCTGACAGCAATAAGTTTAGCTTTTGCAAAACCAGCAGCCGCAGTATCAAGTCAGGAAAAAAACCAAAGGCTTCCATTACAAATGGCCTAGATTTTCCGGAGCTTCCAGAATGCTTAAAAGGCTTAACGCCTTTAGAAGAAAGGTAGATATCTCCCCGTCTTACTTTCATGATTAGTCAACACTGAGCTCCATAGGAAGCACCAAGTAACTGTCAATGAACAGTGGTTGTCTTCTTACTCTGCTGAGACTGTACCTTTTGTTGCGTCAGAAGACGACAGGGACATTGTGTCACAAATGTTAGAGATAGCTGCTCGAGCTAATGAGCATAATAGTTTAGAAGATGAAGTAGAGTCAAATCCAGGAGGTCAAGAAACCTTCATGGAGAATGTCCCTGTTGAAAACTTGGATATTCCGAGAATTGCCATAGCACCAGGGGTGGGGCAGCGACCTCTGGACATGATAACAGATTATGATTCAGAGGAGCTGGCTTTTCCTACAATATTTGCAGGCATTAAACGGAAATGCCTAGGTCAGAGCTTAGGAATTTTGATAGAAGAGGTTGTAGAACTGACAAGTTATTTCACAACTTTAAAAAGTTAGAAATGATTAGCATTAGGAACAGCACATCAATTTGCTTACGTAAGCAATCCGCCACTCAAGGCATTTCGGCTGCTGATGTGCGAAATGAGGAAACATTAAATAGGTTAATACTTCATGACGATGGCTATAGGCTCTTAAAGGGTATTCGCACGTCTCCTGCTCATTGGGAAGACGAGAAAAGAAAGTGATGGCTATGATTAGGCAGGTAGGGCTTCCAACTTTTTTCTTACCTTTTCCGCAGCGGAAACTAGGTGGCCGGAACTTTTAGTCTTGCTATGCAAAAATGTAGACAAGCTAGAAGTATCTGAAGAAGAAGCGTTAAATTTGGATTTTAATGAGAAAGCTCGTCTCATTAGAGCAGACCCAGGGACCTGTGCTAGATACTTCTAATGAAAAAGGAAGGCGGTGTCTTTGGATGTCACAAGGTCATCAAATTTTATTGGCGGGTGGAGTTTCAGCAAAGAGGCTCTCCACATATACATGGCATGTTCTGGCTGAAAGATGCCCCCAAGCTCGACTTAAAGAATGAGTCCACATTTGAACCTGTCAAGTCCTTTATTGATCAGTTTATCACAACTGATTCTAGTTGCCCAGACGTTGCTCCATATTTGGAGTATCAACTTCATAGTCACGGGCACTGTTGCAGACGGGAAGTTAGATCAAAACAAATTTGTAGATTCTTTATTCCATACCCACCCATGCCTCAAACAGAAATTCTTCTCCCATTGGACGAAAATGCTCCAAATCTTCCCGAGCATCGTAGGAATTTCGGAAAAGTTCAAAGTCTCCTCGACTTCCCTTTTGATCGTGAAAGCGTAGTTACCCTTAGCGATTTTCAAAACTTTTTATCCCACGATCAACTTAACCTTAGTTATGAGGGCTATATTAATGCTATAAGATCAAGCATAAAGAAACCACAAGTTTTTTTGAAGCGATCTTTTTCAGCGATCAAGCTTAACGCTTACAATAATCTCCTAGCCGATTTTGCAGCTTTTTATAGCTATAGCAAATCGGAACGTGGAACTCGCCAAGAAAACACTGATGAAATTGAGGACGATGTTCCCAGGGTTCCCGGTTTCAGAGAGCTTAAAATGAGCATTTAGATTTAGTCACACATGACTGTGAATTGTTCTGTAGGCAGAATCAGAAGTTATTAGAGAACAATCGCAAGAAATATAATGTACTAGATGATAGGGAACTTGAAGATGCTCTGAGCCACTTTAGGGTAGAAGCTGAAAATGAGGTAAATAAGGTAGCAGAACAAGAAGTAGTAGATGATGGCTTCAGAGTTTTAAGATTGCCTGAAATAGATCCACAAGTGAACGTTTTGAATGTGGATGGAAATATTGAGACGAATGAGGAAGATAGTAATGTCCGTTTAATCAAGTTTCCACCTTTAGTTTCACAAGAGAGCTTAGCTAATATAGTTAGATCCCTTAATTTAAAGCAGAAGCTATATTTCACCCATGTCTTGCACAATGCCAAAAACAATTCAGTCTATCATGAATTTGTTGGAGGCGGTGCCGGAGTCGGAAAGAGCCGACTTATTTCAGCAATTTTTCAATCGTCTGTAATTTATAACAGTGTAACAGGAGCCGTTCCGACACCTATTAAAATTCTCTTTGTGCACCAACAGGAAAAGCAGCATTCGGAATCAGTGGATCGACACTGCATTCCATGTTTTCACTTCCTGTTAATCAATCTCGCTCCGCACCTCTAAGGGCCTTAAGCCATGATTCAGTTAATACTCTTCATTCAAGGCTAATCGACCTTAAATTAATTATTATTGATGAAATATCAATGGTTAGCTCTTTAATGTTTTCTTATTTAGACTCCCGTTTAAAGCAAATTTTTAAAAATACATTTCCATTTGGGGGCGTTTCTGTCATCGTATTCGGTGATCTTAGACAGTTACAGCCTGTAGGAGGTAGTTGGATTTTCGATCCAAACACCGGTGACCCTTACCCTTTTGGTACTTATCGTTGGGATCTTTTTATGTATTTTGAGCTGACAGAGATAATGCGTCAACGGAATGATCAAGTTTTTGCTTCTGCTTTAAATAATATGGCATCGGGTTGCATGACAGCCGATGATATTTCCCTTTTCCGTTCACGAATATGCGAACCATTGGAACTGCCCGATGATGCAATTCATCTTTTTAGTAGTAATAATAATTGCAATTGAACAATTTTTCTCTACCGCTGAAGATTATATCAAGGCTGGTCATTTAGATGCAGCTAGGAAACAAAGGATATTAGAAGAAGTTAAGGGTTTTAAAACGTCCACTACACAGGGACTTTGTACGTCTCTCCTACTTAAAACTACTGCCAAGTACATAGTGACGGTCAATGTAGACACAGGGGATGGGTTAGTAAACGGGGCATCAGGGGTGTTGATGCAAATAGATTATAATACATTCAACACTCCCACCATTTTATGGATGAAATACTCAGAACCAAGTGTAGGAGAAATTGGGCGTTCAAAGTGTACACATCGTACAGAACCTTTGTGGACTCCAATTCAGAAAATTGTTCGCAGTTTTCAATATTCAAATAACGCACAAATTAATATTGACCGTAGGCAGTTTCCCATTGTGCCTGCTGAAGGCATCACTATTCACAAGAGTCAGGGAGCTACGTATAGCAAAGTGGTAGTTCATGCTTATTCCAGAATGCAGCGTGCTGCATTATACGTGGCTTGCAGTAGAGCAACTACTGCTTCAGGATTGTTCATCATTGGGAACTTTGTTCCTCCTAAGCCTCCTCAGAGTAATGATAAAGTAAAAGCTCAATTAGAGAAATTGCGGACTGAAAAACTATTACGTACTCATTACGATTATTTAGTACACAGTTCTGCCCTCAACATTTTCTTTCATAATACTCAGAGCCTGATTTCGCATCTCGAAGATATTCGATCGGACAGGTTGATGCTTCAGTCATCGATATTATGCTTCGTGGAGAC
Organism: Zaprionus indianus; assembly: GCA_018904595.1. Lineage (NCBI taxonomy): Eukaryota > Metazoa > Arthropoda > Insecta > Diptera > Drosophilidae > Zaprionus > Zaprionus indianus. Next base: position 66,033 of record JAEIHA010000147.1, on the reverse strand, counting down.
TTCCATTTCAAACGAAAATGTTGAGATACCTGGGTTCACAATTGCAGTGCAACTTAAATCTATAAGATCTTTAACAGGTATTATAGTATACATAAAGAATGAGCTTGTAGGTAGAGTTTCCCATACTTTTAGCGGTAGAAAAACTATTGGTTCACTTGTGTTTGAGTTTGGCATATTTAGGTACAACTCCACAAGTTTCCTAGTAATATATAAAAGTCCAGACTATTCTCGGTCCGTGTTTAAAACCGAATTTTAAGAATTATTTCGGCAAATTACTCAATTTTGGGAATTAGGTGATAGATTGATAGTGTTAGGAGACTTTAACTTATGTCTTAAAACCTTTAATAGGTCTAGGAGCATATACAATTCTTTGATTAGCAAAGGATTTAGAAGTTTGTTAGACTTAAAAACGTCCACTACCAATATGGATACACATATTGATTAGTGCTAGGACATTTGAGGTAGTTCATAGCCATCACAATGGTATTTCAGTCAGCCTACAGGATAGCATATGTGAGCAAAATGTTGATTAGTTTAGTGGTTAGGCAGGTAGTTTTAGCGTTTTACAGTTTAAGGGTGTTTGGAATTAAAATTAATTAGGTAGGCATGTATATATTATTAGTATAGTAAGTAGATTAAGTTCCTAAGTTTAAGTTTAATCCATGGAATGGGTTTAAAATAATTTCTTTGATATTTTGTTTTTATTTTTTTAATTTCCATTATTTTAATTTCTTGTATTTTCCTGCATATGAAGAAAGCAGGTTTAAACTTTTTATTTTTTTGGGGAACGTGGAGCTGGTTTTAGTCAGCTCAAGTCGACTCGTAAGTCTGCAAAATGTTCTTTTGTTGACCCCATTATAATTTTAATGGCCTCCCCGTGATGTTCCCTGGGTACTAATAATATATACATATAATTAAATTAATTTTTATTATATATGTATACATAATAAGTAGCGAATTCGAGCGGCGAAAATAGATAAGATAAGCATGTTATTTAATGTAGTACGCAAGCCATTTATTGTATAAATTATAGTAGAGTATCATACAGTAAGATACTTTTTACGGTAACATACATATGTCAAAGGGTATCCAACAGTCGCGTGCCGCGCGAAAACCACAGCAGCAAGAGCAACAACAGCAGCAGCAACAACAACAACTACTATTTCTCCCCAAACTTGGATCTGTCCTACGTTCTCCCGGGAACATTTTGGTCCTTCGCGCCGGATCGCTCATCCACCGTTTTCGCACTGATGGATCCATATAACTACAAATCTAAATACAATTGATTTATTTTCATATACCATATACTTACATACAAGTGCTATACGTTCCTACAAACGTACGTACAATTGATTTATATTCCTAAATACCTATTTGAAAGTGCTTGACGATTATTTTCCTCTAACATACAAGTGTTTTACATATACATATACATTACATATACAAATAAATCTAACACATATGTTATATATGTACATTGCTGAGACGCCAAAGCTGCAAATGTAAAATTTCCTTAATATATGATCAAGCGTGAACTCAACAGTGAAAATTGCGGTGCTTAAGTGCGCTGAAGCTCCATTGCCAACGGAACGTATACCCCTTAAAAATTAAAGTGGGCTTATGGGGTATATCTAACTTGAAAAACATAACAAGTTTTTTTTTCATTAATTTTGAAAAGCACATCCAACCTGTATTTTTATATATACATATATGTCGCAGCATTGGTAGCATTATATGAATTTAGTATAGCAATATGAATTTTGTAATAAAGAAGAATAGAGAAAGCAGAACAACCGTCATTGGTGTCTTGTGTTCTTTATATCACCGAGAGTCGGTAAGAGGACTAACTGTAAATTCGCTCACTGAGTGTGAGCCGTGTCCACGTGTTCGGTTGTCTCTTTCGTTGGTTCTTTCTGTGTACATCACTGGCAGAAGTGTGTGAATGAGACTGAACTGGCTATTTGCTGTGCGTGCGAATGAGCAGGATGGCGAGCGTGCATGAAAAGAGAGCAGTCAGTCTTGGTAGAATATTCCAGGTACACAGACGATTTTATTTGTGAAAGGACTACAAGGGGAACGAGGGCGCCAACGAAGGGAACGGTGCTCGCTGCTCGAGGTGCTAGGAATACTGAAGCAACTGACGCTTCGACATATTTATGATAGAGCAACAATACCCTATAAAATAACGGATTTTCACTAAGCAGTAGACTTAGTACATAAACGCCATTAGATCACTGCACTTTACAACAAGGGGACGAATACCCTACACAAATTAGAAACTGCTCATGGGATATATCCGAAAATAAACAAATATTTTTTTTTTATTTTTTGAAGGTTTATCCATTTTGTCTTGCCCTTTACCACACGTTTACCCTTTAAGATTCAAAGGTCCTTTATGGAGTATATCTGAAAATAAAAATATTTTTATACAATATTACAAAATAAAAAATCAAATTATTATCAGTAATTCCTGTGAAAGCCTGCTATGCCTATTGATTCCACCAAGGCTTCAGCAACTCGACTTTCCGTACCAACCAGTCGACATCAACGATCTAATTCGCTTCCAAATCCAAAATTAGAAACCGGTGTTTCGCCAAGTTTGAGAAAAACCTCCACTCCAACTAGTTCGAAACCTTTGCAAATTGGTGTGCCTAAGTCCACTATACGAAATCCACCGATTACAAGCTTTGCAGCGAATCAAACTTCATTGCTCCAGAAAATGGCGTTGATCGAATTCATTACTGTTACTGACAAGCTAAGTCAATTCGAATCCAAGATAACTACATCCTCTGATGTCTCTTAAGGTTAGATTAGAACAAGTTCGATCCTTATGGGAAAAGGTTGAAATTGCATTTGAATGGTGATCAAATGCACTGGCGGATGAAAGTTCCAATCCAGACGACAGAATTACCATGCAATCGGAATATGACTATTGTTTTTCAGTGTATGAGCGATCTGCGGCTCAACTCGGTGAATTTGTCGAACGCGCATCAACCATAAACAACTACTACTACTACGCCTACGCTATCAACAGTTTTTGCTCCTATCCCTCGTGGATGTAACCTTCCACCGTGTGATACCGAGATTTTAAAGTCGATTATCTAAAGTAGCCGACTTTCCTTGACTTGTTCACAGCGATCTACGTCAATAATCAAAGATTATCTTCTGTTGAAAAACTATTTCACTTAATCTCTAAAGACAACTGGAGAAGCTAATTCCATTGTAGCTAGGTTCCCCCTCACAAATGATGGTTTTGCGTCCGCTTGGAACGCAGTACAAGAACGATTCGAAAATAAACGTCTTAAGGTCAACAGTCAACTAAAAATTTTCTTCAATCTATCCACTGTTAACCATGACTCGGGTTCCGCCTTAAAAGAGCTCAAGAGCACCATCAAAAACTACTTGATTGCATTAAAACATTCCGAAATATCCGAACAAAATTGGGATTATCTATTAGTTTACCTCTGTTCGTCAAAACTACACAAACTGACTTTATCATTATGGGAACAGTCCTTAGCAAACAAGGTTGAAATACCTTCCTGGAAGGATATGAATACCTTCCTTAGCAAACGTTACCGAACGCTAGAAGCAATCGAGGATGTGAGAACCTCCGCCTCCACTTTCTCCCATCCAAAGCACACAAAAGGTCAGTCAACATCGATAAAAATAAATTCTTTCGAATCCAAAGTGAGCGGTAAGGTCAGAACATCTTCCGCTTATGTCCTCATTTTCTACAAATGAAAGTGTCTCAAAGAGAGGCATATATAAACAGATAATACTTTGTCTCATCTGCTTTGCCAGAGGGCACGACGTTGCATAACCTAGCACGACGTTGCATAACCTAGCACGACGTTGCATAACCTAGCGCGACGTTGCATAACCTACCACGACGTTGCATAACCTAGAACAAAAGAAAAAAAAAGGATTTGAATCATAATTCAATTAAAAGTTTCGTAGCCATGAAAAAAAAATATTCAAATACTTTAAAACTTTTTAAGAACACTCAACAATAATTATATCGCCTCTAAAATGGCATACAATGTTAATGAACCTTCTACGGAAGATTCCATTACAAACATGTATATAAAGAAATGTTGACTAAGATTATAAACAAAGTTAGTATCCAATTTAAATGAAACGCTGAATACAAAGCTTTTTGCACGCTTATATAAAACCCCAAAGAAAAATGATTATAAACGATTAAATTTTGTCTTGCTAAAAGCACATTTTCTTTCAAATTTAAATACAAATGGTAGTCAAAACTAAGAAACCATTTAACGAAACCCAAAAAACAAAAAAAAATTTTAAATATTAAATTGAGGCAAATTTGAACATAAATTGAAATGAAATCTAACTTACAAACTGTTAGCCTTGTTGAATGCGAAACTTGAAGATTCCAGTTAAATGCCAAGTGTAGCAGAATCGAAACAACAATAAGAAAAAACCCAAAACAATTGTACAAGTTCCAATTTTATATCATGTATGTAAGATGGTATACTTTGATGCAAGCTGGCAACCCCACCAAAAGAGGATAGTTGGCATCCCTGCGAACCGAAGAGTGTTGCCAGAAGAGAGTTGCGAGAGAGAAGCGAAAGAGAGTCGTAGTCGGTCGTCTCGCGTATAAAGTTGACAGTAGAACGTGCAGAAACGGAACTGCTATTAAGTTGTAAAAGTTGCCAATTATTAAGTTGCGAAAAAACACTGAAGTTGTAACGCTATTATTTTGTCTTGATAACCCACATTGAATTGAATTGAACCATTATAATAAACTCTTTCTAATAATAACCTTACATTTGGGAGCTCGTGCCGGTTTTTGATTCATATCGGTTAGTACAATACGTTTAAAAGTGGATAAAGTTGAACATTTGTCTAATAACGAACAATAATTATTAAGTTGAACAGTTGTGAAATGACAAACGAATTTTTTGTCTGAACAGTCGCTGTCAAACTGTGGTTTTACCGTTGCTGAACGTCGAAAATTCAAATACGCATATACATAAAAGAGAACGCGAGAAATGCCAAAAACGAGAAGTGCACACGCGTTAGAAGAAAAAATGAACAGTACAAGAAATGAGGATCAGTATATAGACGAAAGCGAAGAAGAAACGATAATGGAACAAGAAAACGCGAAAAGAGACTTAACGGCCGCGAGCAATTATGACCTCAATGCCAAAATGCAGCAGCTTATGCAGTTGTTGACACTCAAAGTTGAGGTTGATGAACAGCGTGAAAATCAAGTGAAAATTACAGCAAACAATTTCGAAAAAGTGGTGTTACGATTTTGATGGTGTTTCAATACCCGTTGTCAAGTGGTTCGAAATTTTTGAACACAATGCCGAAGCTTATGGGCTAAATGAAAAGCAGAAATACGTGCAAGCTAGAGGAAGAATGTGTGGCACCGCAAAGCTCTTTTTAGAATCGGAATTTATAAACAATTATAAGGAATTGAAATATAAATTGATTGACGAATTTCGATGCAGCTGGAACAGTGCTGATATTCATCAACAGCTGAAAGATCGCATAAAGAAAAAAACGGAATCTTTTCACGAGTACATGCTGAACATGAAAAAAGTTGCAAATCAAAAGCGAATTCAAGATCGCCATGTATCGGTGCAAAACGTATAAACAGCTTAAAGAGGAATACGAAACATATGAACTAGTTCACAGAAACGATAATTATCCGATAAACGATAATCATCAAAAGAACGAGAACAATCAAAAGAACGAGAACAAGAATCAGCGGAATCAAAACAAAATAGACGAGAAAAAACCGAAAAAGAAAGAATACTGTTTTAATTGAATGTACATCAGCCACAAAATGCTTTCGCTGCAACGAGGAGGGCATATTTCACGCTGCTGTCCATCAAACGCTGATCGAGTTCAAGTTATTTCAAATAGTTATCGACTTAAAACAATTCTTTTAAATGGCTTACAGGTGGAATGTTTATTAGATACCGGCTCCGATGTAACCATTGTTAAGCAGAACATCGCAGATAAGTTGAATGTGGACATTTTTAAAACCGTATCAACGCTACGTGGTCTGGGTAACGCCAGCACAAAACCAATTGGATTTTTCAACGCCGAAGTGGAAGTCGACACGCTGCGTACGAAGCACATATTCTTGGTTGTGTCAAACTGCAAGATGGACGCAATGTGATTCTTGGTTACGACTCTATAAAGAAGTTTGAATTCGTAGCTGATTCGAACGGGTTTATATTTCAACGAGTACTGAACGACCATATTTCTAAAGATGAGTATTCAATGGAAGTTTACAGCGTTTTTGAAGAATATTAAAACATTACAGCGCTAACAAAATACCAGAAGGACGTGAAGGATATGATTGAAGCTGCATTTCAGTTGGAAGAAGCGGATCACGCGCAATGTCCGATTATGCTGAACATTGTTCCAGATGGTAACATAGTGCCATTTCGGCAAGCACCCAGTCGTCTGTCACCGAACGAAGCAGAAGCTGTAAAGAATCAGGTCAATGAATGGTTGCAGATGGGAATTGTACGCGAATCATTTTCAAATGTAGCAAGTCGCGTGGTCGTGGTCAAGAAGAAGGATCAAACATTGAGGATATGCGTCGATTACCGTAAGCTAAACAGCATGGTACTACAAGATTTGTTTCCTGTGCCACTTATTGAAGATGTTCTTGACAAACTACAAGCAGCGAAATTTTTCACAATTATGGACTTAGAAAATGGATTCTTTCACGTGCCCATCGAGGAAAAGAGCAGACACTTAACGGCTTTCATCACACGAGAAGGCCTCTTTGAATTTAACAGGTCTCCTTTTGGATTTAAGAATTCGCCTGTTGCGTTCATCAGATATGTCAACCATGTTTTTCAAAAACTTATTAACGAAGAAGTAATGCAGCTTTATATGGTCGACATTGTTGTTTTCGCAGAGTCTGCAGACGAATGCATTCAGAAGAGCAGACAAGTTTTGGAAACAGCAGCCAGGTATGGCTTGAGGATAAAATGGAAAAAATGCAGTTTCCTACAGGAGAGTATAAACTTTCTTGGTCATACAGTGGCAAACGGACGAGTTCGGCCTGGAGCAGACAAAACATCAGCTGTAAAACGATTTGGTTATCCTAAAAACATAAAAGGCGTTCAATCGTTTCTGGGTTTGACTGGATTTTTTCGAAAATTTATTCCGCGTTATGCAGAGATAGCGCGCCCGTTGACAAATTTGTTGAGGAAGGACGCTGTATTTACAATTGGTGAAGCTGAAAAGGACGCAATCGAAAGATTAAAGGATCTGTTAACAAGTAAGCCAGTATTGCATATATACTCTAGGGAGGCAAAGACAGAGCTACATACCGACGCTTCCAAGGACGGGCTAGGAGCTGTGCTGCTGCAGTGTTTTGAGGGACAGATGCATCCCGTGTATTTCTGGAGCAAAAAGACGTGTGAAGCCGAGGCCAAAAAACACAGTTATATCTTGGAGATCAAAGCTGCATATCTTGCTCTTAAGAAATTCCGCCATTTTTTATTGGGAACTCGATTCAAATTGGTAACAGATTGCGCAGCATTTAAGCAGACAACAAGCAAAGACGAAATACCTCGTGATGTGGAGGAATGGGTACTCTACATAAAAAGCTTCGCACCAGATGTGGAACATCGTGCAGGAGCAAGGATGAAGTACGTCGATCATCTTAGTCGTTACACACAGGATGTTTTGATGATCACAACTGAGTTGTCAGCTCGATTACGAAAAGCGCAACAAGAAGACGATAACGTGAAAGCCATATTACAGTTGCTTCAGAATGGACCTTATGAGAACTTCAAGATGAAGGGTGGACTACTCTTCAAAGAAGTTGATGGTTGCGAACTTCTAGTTGTCCCCAAGATTATGGAGCGTGAGGTCATTAAAAACGCTCATGACTCTGGTCACTTCGCTGCACGTAAAACAATGCATAACATAAAGCAGCAATACTTTATCTCGCATTTAGAGGGTAAAGTATCAAAGTATATTTCTAATTGTATTGTTTGTATAATACACAGTAAGAAATTGGGCAAACAAGAAGGACGTTTACATTGTATCGGAAAAGGTGATGTTCCCCTGCAAACATTGCATGTAGATCATCTTGGACCGATGGATATGACTTCTAAGATGTACAAGTACATTTTCGCAGTGGTAGATGGATTCTCCAAATTCGTGTGGCTATATCCTGTGAAGTCGACAGGACAGGAGGAAGTCCTAAAGAAGCTAAAAGAATGGACAAGCGTATTCGGATTTCCCACCCGTATATGTTAGTAAGCGATAGAGGATCGGCGTTTACATCAAACGCTTACAAAGAGTTTCTGGAGGTCAACATGGTTGAGCAGATTTGCACAACAACCGGAGTTGCAAGAGGCAACGGTCAAGTCGAGAGGGTCAATCGCTGCATAATTGACATTCTTGCGAAGCTGTCTTCAGACGAACCTGCTAAGTGGTATAAGTATGTGCCACGTGTACAGATGGCAATTAACTCGCACGTACATTCGACAACGCTGTCAACGCCGTTTGAGATTATGTTTGGTACGAAGATGTATAGCAAGGTGGACGACCGTTTGCTAGACATGCTGCAGCAGGAGTTGGTCGAGAAGTTTAACGAGGAGCGACAGCAGCTGCGTATAGAAGCAAAACATAACATTGAAGAGGCACAGAAAAATTACAAGATGCACTACGATAAGAAGCGTCGTACGGAGCAGATCTACAATTTGGGCGACTTGGTCGCTATAAAGCGAACTCAATTTATTGCAGGCCGAAAGCTGGCTAGCGAATATCTTGGTCCATATACTGTCATTAAAGTTAAGAGAAACGGGCGCTACGATGTGAAGAAGGCATCAATAAACACCGAGGGACCAAATATTACCGCAACAAGCTGCGATAATATGAAGTTATGGAAATATGTAGCCGAGAACGAGGATATTTTGTCATCCGGGACGGATGAGGAAGATCAGGAGGGCCGAATGTAAGATGGTATACTTTGATGCAAGCTGGCAACCCCACCAAAAGAGGATAGTTGGCATCCCTGCGAACCGAAGAGTGTTGCCAGAAGAGAGTTGCGAGAGAGAAGCGAAAGAGAGTCGTAGTCGGTCGTCTCGCGTATAAAGTTGACAGTAGAACGTGCAGAAACGGAACTGCTATTAAGTTGTAAAAGTTGCCAATTATTAAGTTGCGAAAAAACACTGAAGTTGTAACGCTATTATTTTGTATTAATTAACCACATTGAATTGAATTGAACCATTAATAATAACCTGACTTTCTAATAATAACCTTACATGTATGGCAAAACTAATAACTTAATTTAGAGGAATAGAAATGAAATAATTATAAAGAAAACAAAATCTATGATAAGCCAAATTTAAATTCACTCATTATGTCAAGAAAAATTAAGAAACTTGTAAAATTTAAGCTCCTTTCGAATAGGAACAAATTATGAATATTATTATAAACATAATGATGTGCTAAATTAGTTTGGATAGACATGGCAACATAAGTTAATAGTCGTCCGTTTTGGGTATCTTCGGATACATAATTTTTTTGGGGATTGGGTGGGTAGGGACGCGAGCGTCGATTACCATCTCAGACCTCGCAAAATATTTGTATCGCAGCAGTCCGGTTAACTTTTTGTCTCCTCTACGTTTTTTTTTTGTGTTATAGACCCAATTATTTTTTATGCAAGTTTCGTGAAGTTCATCTTCACTAGTAGTTTCAGTAGGAATCCTAAAAATTTAAAGGGTATGTAGATGTGGTTGTTGGAAGGTAGAAAAAAACTCCCCAAGCCCAAGAGGTTAAGTACCAGTAGGATTCCGTCCGCTTTCCATGCGCAATCCGAAGATATTCGTAGAAGTCGCCAGTGTAGTTGCAGTCATATAGGCTACAACTGCACTGAGCATAACGCCCCAGACTTCTCTCGATGCACGTCGAACATTACACATACAATTGGCCAATCCATAATTTTCTCAAAGTGAACAAATTGACGTACTTCTCGGTGCTGATATTCTACCATCTATCCTTTTAAGTGGCGTCAAATCAAACATATGTGGAAATCTTTTGGGTCAAGAGACTGTTTTTGGTTGGATAATATCTGGTCCAGTGCTAAGCACAACATCTACATCTATTGCTTCCTACTCAACGCGAGTAGATTATTGGCGTGAAGAGCCCCTCGACAAAGTTCTCATAAATTTTTGGGAGTTGGAAGATATTCCTGTTCAGCCAACAGTGGAAAATGATATTTGTTGCGAAGAATACTTTCAACATTTCAACAAACAACACATCGAGATAAATCTAGAAAATATGTAATATCACTGCCATTTCGAGATCCACAGAATATTAACATAGGTCACTCCAGATCTATTGCATTGTCACAATTCTTAAAAAATGAATCTCGTCTTAATAAATATACTAAACTTAAAAAAGAGTACGATTCCATCATTCAAGAATACATTATTTTATCCCATATGCGGCAGGTCTCTCCTGACAACCATTCTCCAATTTCATTTGCCTCATCATGCTGTATTTAAGCCAGACGGCACCACTACAAAGGCCCGCGTTTTTTTCAATGCTTCCAGCAAATCGACAAATGGGGGTAGTCTTAGCCACACGAAAGAAACCTATTCCTCCATCCAGTTCTATACTCAATCTGAATCCTTTTATTGACAGCCACGGAATCCTTAGAGCATGCAGTCGAATTCACTCGTCATCAGATTTGAACTATGATGAGCGTCATCCAATTCTCTTACCGTATTCTAGCAACCTTACAATGCTACTAGTTCGTTTTTCGCATCGCATTGCACTTCACGGAGAGAATCAACTCCTTGTTCGCCTTATAAGGTCCAAATATTGGATTCCAAAACTTTGGAATTCAGTAAAGGGCATAATTAAATCCTGTAAGATCTTTGGTATCCATAACAAGAGAATTCAATCTCAGTTTATGGGTGATTTACCCACTTTTTCCAGACCGTTTACCTATACAGGTATGATTATGCTGAGCTATTTGAAATAAAAAGCATTATTGGTCGTGCATTCTGCATTTCGAAAGGATATGTTTGGGTCGTCTGCTTTTGTACCAAGGCTATTCATTTGGAAACAACTACCGATCTGACCACAGATGCGTTTCTTGCAGCTTTTACTCGGTTTGTATCCAGATTGCAAGTACATTCCGACAACGGAACGAATTTTGTTGGCACTGCGAGAGCTCTCAATGATGACTTTCTCCACGCTGTAAAGAATCACATAATTTCGAACTTAGTCCATCAAGCCCTCACTCGTTATTTTATACCCCCAGGCGCTCCTCATATGGGGGACTTGAGGAAGCAGGAGTCAAAAGTTTTAAGGCCTTATTCAACAAATCTACTTCTTTTGCTAAGTATATTTTCGAAGAATTTGCTACTTAGGAGGTACAGAAGTAGTGGGAGCAGTAGGTAGAGCTGGAGAGGAGCAGCAACACGATTAAAGCTTCAGTCTATTCATACCGTAGGCTTCCCTCCACCTTCTTACCTCTCCCCTGCCCTGCCACAACTGTACGCATTCACATGTGACCCATCCATACACATAGTTACACAAAGGGCAGCGCGACTTAAACTTTATGCAAATCCTTCATGCCCCCTCTGGCTGGCATGCTTAAGCTTTCTGCAACTTTAGACACCCAATTAGTTTACAGTTACAGTTGCTGCTGCGCATTGTCCCATCCCGCTGACCCTTCTCTATCTCTTCTCAACTCTGTTCTACAGTAATATCATCCAAAATGGCCGCATCCATATATGCCACCCCACCGCCGGATTTGAGCAGCGAGGACACTGCGATCTCCGATGTCCCAAACTCATCCACACTCAATACGAATCGCGGCGGTGGCAGCAGTAGCAACAACAGCAGCAGCAACACCAACAACGACAACAGCAACAGTCACAACACATTGCAGCCACATGAAGCCACAACAGAAGCAACAACAGAAGCAACAACAGCAACATCAACAGCAGCAACAACAACAACAGGAGCTCAACTTAAGCGGTGACGTCGAGGGGGATGAGATAGGCGTCGCTGCTGGCGTGGAAGAATCCGAACCCAATGCGGTCATTGACTACGAGGAGAAGCTGTCGAAGATGCTGTTGCCCAAGGCTATTAAGAAGCTGAAGGAGACTTTCGAGCTGCTTCAGCAGCAGAAGCTGCAGCCTGAAGATATATCAGAAGCGCAGGAGAAGCAGCAGCAGCAGAAGGAGAGGGAGAGGGGCGGGAACAGCAGCAACAAATGATGAATACCTACCAGACTTACTGCAAACAGTGTGGTGAGAACTTTGAAACAGAGTTCAAGCTCAGTCTGCACATATTGCAGGATCATCAGCAACAGCAGCAACAGTTGCCGGCTCGTCAGCAACTGTTGTCAGGCGATGAACCCATGGATCTGTTCTCCTCCATCAAAGTCAAGCTGGAACGTGCCGACAGTCCCAGTCAGCTGGAGCTGCAGCAGCAACACGAGCAGCAACAGCAACAGATGGAACTCTCCAATGGCCACGCCAACAGCAACAAGGAGCACGAACTCTGGCAATGGCTCAGCAGCAGCATCAGCAACAACAGCAGCAACAGGCTCTACTTGGAAGCATGCCTCCAGGCTTTGGCTTCCCTCCAGAGGCAGCTGCATTAGGTTAACCGCTGCTGGGCATGCCCGGCTTCACGGGGGTCGAGGGACTCAATCGACCTCCGCTGCGCATCTTCAATCCGGAGGCATATTGCGAGCTGTGCAACAAAAATACTTCCTCAAGACACACAAGGCCAACAAGTATGGCATCTTTCATCCCTGAGTAGTAAATGGCAAAGTCCGAAGAAGTAAATGATTTTGTTGTTGTTAAAGAAGATTGTAAGGAAGCTTTTCTTGACCGGGGTATACTCAATCTCGCCCAAGGGCCACTTTACAAAACATTTATAAAGCGCAGAGACCTGAGACGACGAATGTGGGCTCTTTTAGAGCGGAAAAGTGATTTCCTAGGACATAGGAGGCAAAAGAATCGGACCATACCTCGTTGAATACCGAGTCCTTTCCACTTAAATTAATATTTCCGCGGCTAGGCCAACTGGCTAGGTGTTGGCATCAGAACGGGGCGTGCTATAGCGTTTCCACCGGTACCTCGTATCCACTTTCGCTGCCTAGTTGACCTTGGAGTCTGGTTATGACCTAGGCGTCCAAGTTCACTGGCATGCGTCTGTTGCAAAAGTTCGGCATAAGTATGATGTGGTTAATCCCTACTTTCATACTTAGCGGAACCTTTGGCACAGTCGTAGATATCGGTGTACCGGCCTCACGCATACAGCACTCCCGCACTTTTGTCTTGATGCTCAAGATAAATCAGGGTCAGAAGGGATAACGCTGTTGTTGTTCTTTTTATTCACTTTATTTTTATTTCCTTTTTTTTTCTCAAACATTTCCCTACCTAAACCGTAGCCTGCGCTGATCTTTGGTTTTTATTTCTCCCTAGCTTGCCTTACTAAATTTCCCTGCCTTTGGTCGTTTGCTCACCCCTGTTTTTTTCCTTCACGTCGGTCTGGATCTCGTGGCGGTTGTTCTTCTTCCCAGTTCTTTCTGTTGTTGTGGCACGGTGTCCTCTTGGCGGCTTCTCGCTTGACTTCTTCTTCTTATAGTAGACACTTGCACGGCTTATTTCACTACCCGGTTGTCACGCACGTTTGCTCGGCTTGCTGGCTCGATCGGAACTCTCATCCCTCCTTCTAATGCCAAATCATTCCCTCCTGTGCAGTCGCCGTCGCTCCGCATAGTGTTTCCCGTGTTTTGTTGGGTGTGGGAATTTTTCCCTTAGGGTGTATTTGCTATTTCTGGTGCGCTCGCGCACTTCATGAGTTCGTCGCTTTGCCTGTGCTCTTGCTCTTTGTTGCGCAGCGCTTGCGCTCTCTTCTGCGTAAGCTGCGCTCCTTGGTCGTCGCTTGCACTCGCTCTATGTGTGGGTGCGCTTTGGCCGTCGCTTGCGCTCGCTCTCGTGAGCTGCGCTTCGGGTGCGTGGCCGTCGCCCAGGCTTGCTCTTGGCGTGTGTGCACTCTCTCCCACGTGCGCTCTCCCTAAGCTGCCCTATATTCTAAATTATATGCTTATGGTCTATGACCCACTTCAATGGTTACTTGCCTCCTTCGTGGTAATACTTAAAACTAAATAAAAATAGTTACTAATTATATCTAAACTAAAATAAAAGAATATAAGGAAAAAAAATGTGTGGGCTCAAAATATGGGGAATAAGCCGGCCCTGGGTATGTACCCGCCACGATCGCGGTGCTTCCACCCAATCTTCTCCGGGCGCGAATAAATTGCGCGTGATGTCCTCCATATCTATGGCGGGGCCCAGCATCTCTTCCATCTCTTGTATGCTGAAATGCAGGACCTCCTCCCAGTCCTCCACTGGCTCCGGCAGTGTTTGGCACTCCAGGAACTCCTGGGTGTGGGTATCCGCCAGAGTTCAAGGATCACTCCACTTAAGGGCTCTGCCTGGGCGGGTGGACGAGATTCCGTCCTCGTCTGCGACGATTGCTCTCGCCAACGGGATGGCCGGGGGTGTGTGTGTGGTAGAGGATATCTCCGGGACTGACACCGGTTGGGCGCCGGGGAAGATGACTGTGCTGACGTCGTCTTGGTCTATAATATCTCCTCTCGGCTCGGGTTCGATGGGTGGAATATCCAGTCTTTCTTCCTCCTGTGGATGCAGAGCCATCGCTCCACGTCTCGTCGGCGGAGTTGGTGGCGGTTGCGGTTTGCCATAGCTGTGGGGTATAAACACGGCTATAGCTCCATACTGACTGCTCTATCTAGCTACGCCCTATGGAACAGTGCTACGGTGGAAACGTGATCTTACTGGCTATGACAGATATACTTAATTCTACCTTATAACTAATTTACTCGTCTCCCTCGCTGATGCTGTTTTCGGTGTCCGTGTGGAAGGGTTTTAGATCCGCGATGTGTGCGGAATGTCTTTCCTGGTCGCCTTCGTGCTGTAAGCGGGAGATATTCGCCGAGATGAACCTCATTTCCTTATAGGGTCCCTCGTATTTCGGCGCGAGTTTTGCGGCCTTCTGCGGCCTTAGAGAGGACGTGTTGCTTCAGGAGGACCAACATGCCTATCCTGGGCCGCCATTCGCGGCGTCGGAAATTGTGATGGAGACTGTGCTCCGCGGATGCCCGAGTTGCGTTTTCTCTGGCGACCTGGAAGATTTCTTGAAGCTGCTTCGCCATCAGCTCTGGGGTTTGAGGATTCCGGCCGGTATCTCCCGTCACTTCGTCGTAGAGTGCTCCGGGTAACCGCGGCTCGCGTCCCATTACCAGGAACGCCGGGCTGAAACCGGTCGTGTCTGAGACGCTGCTGTTCACGGCGAAGGTTATTTCTGGTAATAACAGATCCCAGGTGTTTTGTGGTCCGTCGATGAACTGCCCGATCATTGTTTTTACTGTTGGGGGCTATACGGCGCGGTATTTTCCAGTTTTATTCCGGCCCTCTTGCAGAAAGCGGTGAACGAGCGGCTGGTAAATTGGGTGACATTGTCGCACACAAATGTCCGCGGGGTCCCGAACCGGCTGAGGATCCGTTCTCGTAAGGCTTTCTCGAGGGGGTGTTGTAGCTTTCCGTAGGGGTACCAACTCGATCCATTTGGAGAACAAGTCGAAGAACACCAGGAGGATGGTGTTCCCTTGTTTTGATCTCGAGAGTGGCCCTACGAAATCGGCACAGAGTATGTCGAAGGGCTCCTGGGCCCTCCGAGTCAGCATCTTCCCGGGCGGTTTCCTCTGCTCCACTTTGTATTTCTGGCACTGGACACAGTTCCTTACGTATCGGGCAACATCTCGGAACATCCCGAGCCAGTAATAGCGTTGAGCTACTCGTGTCGTGGTCTCCCGGATCCCAAGATGTCCAGCTGTGGGTGTGTCGTGGCATTCCTGGAGGACTCTTTGCCGTATGGGCGTGCCCACGCACAACTTCCAGAGAACATATTCCTCATCCTCCGGCTTTAGTGCCAAGTGTCGATATAACATTCCCTCTTGTATGGCGTAGTCCGGATACTTCTCTGGCTCTTCTTTGACCTGCTGACACCGACGCTGCAGCCAGTCACAGGTGGGCGCCTCTTCCCTCACATGACATAAGGCCTCCAATGGTTGCCGCGACATCTGCGACGACATTGTATTTTCCTTTGCGGTACTGGATATCAAACTGGTATTGCTGGAGTTCAAACGCCCATCGTGCAATTCGGCCGGTCGGGTTTTCTATCGTGTTGAGCCATTTCAGCGCCAGATGATCGGTGATGACCGTGAAACGGTACCCTTCCAGGTAACACCGCAATTTGCGGATGGCCCAAATTATCGCCAGACACTCCTTCTCAGTCGCTGAGTAGTTTTCCTCCGCCGCGATGAGTCTGCGACTGACGTAAGCGATAAGACGTTCTCCTTCTTCAGTTTCTTGCGTGAGTACTTCCCCTAAGCTGTAGTCGCTTGCGTCTGTTTGTATCGCGAACTTCTTGCTAAAATCGCGACAAGACAGAACGGGTGCTTCTGTTAAGCGTTGCTTTAATGTGTCGAACGCCTTCTGTTGATCTTTGTTCCATTCCCAATGGCGACCCTTTCTTAGCAATTGGGACATCGGTTTTACGAGCGTGGCGAAGTTTGGTATGAATCGGCGGTACCACGAGGCGATTCCTAGGCAACGATGAAGCTCCTTTACGCATGTTGGTGGTTGTAGTTTCTGCACCGCGGCGACCTTTTCTGGGTCTGTATGGATTCCGTCCTCGCCTATGACGTGTCCTAGAAACACCAACTTGCTCGTTTCTTATTTTGAGCTTTGCCGGATTCTTTGGGAAGTATCGTTGTTTAATGGGGCGTTCGTCCCTCATCACTATCACGTGTTCCGTGATGTTTGATACTCCCGACAAATGCTCAAACAGCGCGAGCTCCGTCTCGAGGAACTCCGCTACCTCGGGATCCAGGTCGGTGTTCTTTTTGCCCTGTTCGGTTTTTGTGGGTATCGGGGTTCACGGGGGCAGCGCCGGTTCGCTGTTGATTGATATTCGCTGGCGGTTTTCGGAACGGGCTGTTTCGCACCGCTTTGCTATCCTTTCGTCCCAGAACTCCCGTATTGATGTAGCCTCCGTGATCCTTGTTCCCCGTGAGCCGTGGTTTTCCTTTGTCGTGCCTTTGGGTATCCTTGCCATGATCCTTGTTCTCCCCGTGCCGTTTTTCTCCTTTGTCGTACTCTGATGTATTCTTGTCGCGGTCCTTGTTTGCCTCGTGCTGTGTTCTACCCTTGTCGTGCTCCGGTGTCTTCTTGTCATGATCCTTGTTCTCCTTTTGCTGCGCTTGGTCCTTGTCGTGCTCCGGTGTCTTCTTGTCATGATCCTCGTTTTGTTTTTTCTGCGTTTTGCCCTTATCGTGATCCGGTGACTCTTTGCCATGGTCCTTATTTTCCTCGCGCTGTTTGTTCCCTTTTGTATTTGATTGAGGGCTCAGTCCTAGCTCCGCTCCTCCGCAGGTCAATATCGTGCCAACGGCCCCCAGGAAATCCAAGCCCAGAAGGACGTCGTCTAACACGACCGGTGGTATGAGCATTTTCACCTGCGTGCATGTCCTGCCTAATTGGACATCTACCCATAACGCCTGTGTAAGGACCTTTCGGGTTCCATCCGCCAAGGATACTGTGGTGTTGACGTCGCACAGGTTGCAGTTTTTCCGGATCTTATTTGCCATCCGTTCCCCGATAAAACTCCCAGTGGCCCCTGTGTCGAGAGTAGCGAAGACCAGGTATCCTTCGATAATGACCCTCGCACAGATGCGGCCGTCGAGTAACTGAAGAGGATGTGGTGTGGTTTTACTTACTGCCGGACTTGCGGTGACACGCCCACCGAGTCTGGGTTCGGTGAGGGCCTCACCCGTTTCCCGGCATCGGGGTCTTGCAGCAGTCTATGGTCTTGATGCCCTGTGTCCCGCACGTCCAACAGTGCAGCACGCATTGTTCACGACATTCCCTAGCGAAGTGTCCGGTTACTCCGCAGTTTCGGCAGGCTTCCCGAATATTAATCCGGTGTAGTTCCCCTGGTGTGGCGTTCATGGTCGTTGCTGTTGCATCTGAGGCCAGCGAAGGTTTTCCGATCATCGGTGCCCACGGAGTTCCCCTTGGTTCGGTTAGTCTGCTTTGCGTTGGCTCTGGATATGGGCTCCATTGTCGCCGCGTCCGTTTGTGGCTAGGGCTGTGAAATCCCTCAAGTTGTTGATGTCGGTCCTCCTCACGAATAATTGGTATTCCGGCAGCATATTTTCGTATGCCCTCTACAGTTCCTGGGCTTCCGTAGGAGATATGTCTTAAACGCATCGTTTGGCTGCTGGTAGCGTACCCTGATTTTGTCTTTCAGCCGTTAGAAATATCTATGCGGCAAGAAGAAGTCTAGAAATTCTGCCCGGAAGGTCTTCCAAGTTCCGCCTTGCTGTCCCTTCCGATAGTTCGGGAATCGCTTGGGGCATGTACTCGGTGTTGACTCGGTACGATGCCACCCGCTCCTCCAGACGCTCGATGAATCGTAACGGGTGCGAAGTGCCATCGAAGGCGATCCCCCACCTTCGCATGCGATCCGCCGTTTGGGCAAATGTAGATCCTTCCGATTTTTCCTTGGGTTCGACGACTGCTGGCTCACTGGCGTGGGAGCGCGTGACCCTGGTTGTGGGGATCTGCAGAGTCTGTTTTCCTGGGACAGGCTTTGTTTCCTCTGCTGTTCGGCTGGGTGTCTTCTGGTCCTTTTCGGCGTGAGATAAAGGTATGTGGGCATTTCCCCCGATTGGTCGTCGATCTGGACTGGGAATGGCGCCATACTCTGCCTCCAAGGCTTCAATGAAGGCAGCTAAGCGCGCACATAGCTCTTCGACAGTAGCTTCCCGCTCAAAACCGAACTCGTCGGCAAAATTTTCCAATTCGATCTTCCTCCTGAAGGACACCCATCGTATGCCTATGGCCACGGAAGCGTCGTCAGCAAAGCTGATCAGGTCACCTTCAGCTTCGGCGTCGGAGGACATCAGCTCGACGGTCTGCTGCATGACTGAGCAGTTGTTGGACGAGAAGGCATCACTAACGAACTCAGTGTCCAAGGGAGTTCGTGGCCTGTCCGAGTCCCCCGGAGTACTAGGGTAGAGACACGTAGTGTTGGGGGTAGAAGCCAGCAGCCCAATGGCTGCAGTGCTGGTGTTGGGGTCGGCCGTGAAGGCTTCACCCTGGGTTGATGCGTTCAAAGCCGCATCAGGCTTGTTAAGAAAATTTTTTGATCCATATGAAATTGATCCCACGATTAAGCGGGAAGGGAAGGTTACCCACGACATAGCCCGCTTGCCGTGGGAAGTCTAAATGAAACTGGAGGGCGACAGGTATCCAGAGTCCGCATACTAGAGACCGGGCTACCCCCCGGCCATGCATCCATTAGCGTATGCTGTTCCGCCTTGGATTTAGGTGATTTATAGATTTACGATCTTCGCCCGTGCTAGGGGCCTGCTTCCAGCCGCCCTCACGTGGAGAGTATAGCCGCACTTCCGTCAGTAGGAGCAAGGACGGCACGTACCTCAGCCAAAGCTGTGGTTACATTTAATTCCCCTTGCTGTCTCTGACGGCTGACGGCCGATAGCTAGGGAGAAATAAAAACCAAAGAACAGCGCAGGCTACGGTGTAGGTAGGGAAATGTTTGAGAAAAAAGGAAATAAAAATAAAGTGAATAAAAAGAACAACAACAGCGTTTTCCCTTCTGACCCTGATTTATCTTGAGCCTCGAGATTAAAGTGCGGGAGTGCTGTATGCGTGAGGCCGGTACACCGATATCTATGACTGTGCCAAAGGTTCCGCTAAGTATGAAAGTAGGGATTAACCACATCATACTTATGCCAAACTTTTGGAACAGACGCATGCCAGTGAACTTGGACGCCTAGGTCATAACCAGACTTCAAGATCAACTGGGCAGCGAAAGTGGACACGAGGTACCGGTGGAAACGTCAACACCTAGCCAGTCGGCCTAGCCGCGGAAATATTAATTTAAACCGAAAGGACTCGGTATTCACCGAGGTATGGTCCGATTCTTTTGCCTCCTATGTCCTAGGAAATCACTTTTCCGCTCTAAAGTGGCCCCTGGGCGAGATTGAGTAAACCACGGCCAAGAAAAGCTTCCTTACAGATGGCGCCCGAGCAGGGACTCTGAGACGAGAGGAGGAATTGTGTCCTTGGAACCACTACAGGAGCGCGAAAAGTGAGTCAGAGCGTCGGTACAAACCACGGACGATAGTTTACATACATAAGAATAGGGTCTAGACAAGGGCGGGTACAAGTAGGAAAAGTAAAAGTAACGAGTGGGGAAAACGGACGAAGAATACAGGACAATCAAGCCCAAAAAGATGGGCAAGGAGTTATTAAAGGAGTCGGACGCGACAAGACAGTGCAGATCGTCGTTCTCGCCAGGAGAACAACAACAACAAGGGCGTAATGGCGGTCTTCGGGACTCGTGCTTCCGGGTCGCCCAAAAACATAACGGGACCCGAGGCCGAGAATAACGGTTCGGGGCGGTCGGCCAGAGTATATAAGGCCGTCCGCCGGCGCAGGGAAGGCACTCAGTCTCCAGCTTCAGAGCAGTGAACATCTCCAGTGAACCTCTCCAGTGAACAAAGAAAAAAAAAAGATACGACCAGCAGCAGGCAACGAGGACACACGCACAGGATACAACGAGCAAGGATAACAAGGCACAGGATACACAATCATAGAGGCACGACCAGCAGCAGGCAACAAGGACACACGCACAGGATCCAACAAGCAAGGATAACAAGGCACAGGATACAACAGTTTTTAAGGCACAATCCACAGCGAACAGGATACACGCACCGGATTCAACGTACCAGGACTACAAGAATAAACCATCATCTTCAGGAGGAAGATCGAATTGGAAAATTTTGCCGACGAGTTCGGTTTTGAGCGGGAAGGTACCGTCGAAGAGCTATGTGCGCGCTTAGCTGCCTTCATTGGGAGAAAAGACCATAATCCAGCGCCTCGAAGCCTTGGAGGCAGAGTATGGCCCCATTCCCAGTCCAGATCGACGACCAATCGGGGGAAATGCCCACATACCTTTATCTCACGCCGAAAAGGACCAGAAGACACCCAGCCGAACAGCAGAGGAAACAAAGCCTGTCCCAGGAAAACAGACTCTGCAGATCCCCACAACCAGGGTCACGCGCTCCTACGCCAGTGAGCCAGCAGTCGTCGAACCCAAGGAACAATCGGAAGGATCTACATTTGCCCAAACGGCGGATCGCATGCGAAGGTGGGGGATCGCCTTCGATGGCACTTCGCACCCGTTACGATTCATCGAGCGTCTGGAGGAGCGGGTGGCATCGTACCGAGTCAACACCGAGTACATGCCCCAAGCGATTCCCGAACTATTGGAAGGGACAGCAAGGCGGAACTTGGAAGACCTTCCGGGCAGAATTTCTAGACTTCTTCTTGCCGCCTAGATATTTCTAACGGCTGAAAGACAAAATCAGGGTACGCTACCAGCAGCCAAACGATGCGTTTAAGACATATCTCCTGGAGATCCGCCTGATGATGCGCCGGGCTGGATATACGGAAGCCCAGGAACTGTAGAGGGCATACGAAAATATGCTGCCCGAATACCAATTATTCGTGAGGAGGACCGACATCAACAACTTGAGGGATTTCACAGCCCTAGCCATAAACGGACGCGGCGACAATGGAGCCCTTATCCAGAGCCAACGCAAAGCAGACTAACCGAACCAAAGGGAACTCCGTGGGCACCGACGATCGGAAAACCTTCGCTGGCCTCAGATGCAACAGCAACGACCATGAACGCCACACCAGGGGAACTACACCGGATTAATATTCGGGAAGCCTGCCGAAACTGCGGAGTAACCGGACACTTCGCTAGGGAATGTTGGACGTGCGGGACACAGGGCATCAGGACCATCGACTGCTGCAAGACCCCGATGCCGGGAAACGGGCAGGGGCCCTCACCGAACCCAGACTCGGTGGGCGTGTCACCGCAAGTCCGGCAGTAAGTAAAACCACACCACATCCTCTTCAGTTACTCGACGGCCGCATCTGTGCGAGGGTCATTATCGAAGGATACCTGGTCTTCGCTACTCTCGACACAGGGGCCACTGGGAGTTTTATCGGGGAACGGATGGCAAATAAGATCCGGAAAAACTGCAACCTGTGCGACGTCAATACCACAGTATCCTTGGCGGATGGAACCCGAAAGGTCCTTACACAGGCGTTATGGGTAGATGTCCAATTAGGCAGGACATGCACGCAGGTGAAAATGCTCATACTACCGGTCGTGTTAGACGACATCCTTCTGGGCTTGGATTTTCTGGGGGCCGTTGGCACGATATTGACCTTCGGAGGAGCGGAGCTAGGACTGGGCCCTCAATCGAATACAAAAGGGAACCAACAGCGCGAGGAAAATAAGGACCATGGCAAAGAGTCACCGGATCACGATAAGGGCAAAACGCAGAAAAAACAAAAAGAGGATCATGACAATAAGACACCGGAGCACGACAAGGACCAAGCGCAGCAAAAGGAGAACAAGGATCATGACAAGAAGACACCGGAGCACGACAAGGGTAGAACACAGCACGAGGCAAACAAGGACCGCGACAAGAATACATCAGAGTACGACAAAGGAGAAAAACGGCACGAGGAGAACAAAGATCATGGCAAGGATACACCAGCGCAGGACAAAAGTAAAACACGTCACAAGGATCATGGTAAGGATACCCAAAGGCACGACAAAGGAAAACCACGGCTCACGGGGAACAAGGATCACGGAGGCTACATCAATACGGGAGTTCTGGGACGAAAGGATAGCAAAGCGGTGCGAAACAACCCGTTCCGAAAACCGCCAGCGAATATCAATCAATAGCGAACCGGCGCTGCCCCCGTAAACCCCGATACCCACAAAAACCGAACAAGGCAAAAAGAACACCGACCTGGATCCCGAGGTAGCGGAGTTCCTCGAGACGGAGCTCGCGCTGTTTGAGCATTTGTCGGGAGTATCAAACATCACGGAACACGTGATAGTGATGAGGGACGAACACCCATTAAACAACGATACTTCCCAAAGAACCCGGCAAAGCTCAAAATAAGAAACGAGCAAGTTGGTGTTTCTAGGACACGTCATAGGCGAGGAGGGAATCCATACAGACCCAGAAAAGGTCGCCGCGGTGCAGAAACTACAACCACCAACATGCGTAAAGGAGCTTCGTCGTTGCCTAGGAATCGCCTCGTGGTACCGCTAATTCGTACCAAACTTCGCCACGCTCGTACAAACGATGTCCCAATTGCTAAGAAAGGGCCGCCATTGGGAATGGAACAAAGATCAACAGAAGGCGTTCGACACATTAAAGCAACGCTTAACAGAAGCACCCGTTCTGTCTTGTCCCGATTTTAGCAAGAAGTTCGCGATACAAACAGACGCAAGCGACTACGGCTTAGGGGAGTACTCACGCAAGAAACTGAAGAAGGAGAACGTCTTATCGCTTACGTCAGTCGCAGACTCATCGCGGCGGAGGAAAACTACTCAGCGACTGAGAAGGAGTGTCACCGCTTTATAAATGTTCTGTAAAGTGGTCCCTGGGCGAGATTGAGTAAACCACGGTCAAGAAAAGCTTCCTAACAGATGGCGCCCGAGCAGGGACTCTGAGACGAGAGGAGGAATTGTGTCCTTGGTGGCATGAGGAACCACTACAGGAGCGCGAAAAGTAAGAAGAGCGTCGGTACAAACCACGGACGATAGTTTACATACATAAGAATAGGGTCTAGACAAGGGCGGGTACAAGTAGGAAAAGTAAAAGTAACGAGTGGGGAAAACGGACGAAGAATACAGGACAATCAAGCCCAAAAAGATGGGCAAGGAGTTAGTAAAGGAGTCGGACGCGACAAGACAGTGCAGATCGTCGTTCTCGCCAGGACAACAACAACAAGGGCGTAATGGCGGTCTTCGGGACTCGTGCTTCCGGGTCGCCCAAAAACATAACGGGACCCGAGGCCGAGCATAACGGTTCGGGGCGGTCGGCATATAAGGCCGTCCGCCGGCGCAGGGAAGGCACTCAGTCTCCAGCTTCAGAGCAGTGAACATCTCCAGTGAACCTCTCCAGTGAACAAAGAAAAAAAAAAGATACGACCAGCAGCAGGCAACGAGGACACACGCACAGGATCCAACAAGCAAGGATAACAAGACACAGGATACAACAGTTTTTAAGGCACAATCCACAGCGGACAGGATACATGCACCGGATTCAACGTACCAGGACTACAAGAATAAACCATGGTTTAGAAGAAGCTCTTCAAAGCTGCACTCGCAAAGGGTTCGAGCAGAGCAGAGGCTCTTGCTATCGCCACTGCGCCCCCCGCG
This sequence comes from Zaprionus indianus, assembly GCA_018904595.1. Taxonomy (NCBI): domain Eukaryota; kingdom Metazoa; phylum Arthropoda; class Insecta; order Diptera; family Drosophilidae; genus Zaprionus; species Zaprionus indianus. The sequence continues at coordinate 41,616 of JAEIHA010000147.1, read as the reverse complement.
TCCACCAGCGCCGCAGCTGCAGTGGCGCTGACAAAACCCATCCCCAAACCCCCAGTCATAGTGGTGACTACCCCCAAGCCCACAGCGGACCGTACTAGGCCGGTGGTTGGCAGCGGACGCCCCGTCGTCCATTCCAGGCCCTCCACTAGCACAGTGCGGAGACCCCCCGCAAGGGCCCCTCCGGCGACCGTGGTCGCAAGGCGACCTCCCCCGAGTGGTTCCTCCAGACTGCCGAAGGGCATCCGAGGCAACGACTCTCGGGGGGCAAGGCCGGTGGCCTTGTTAAAAAGGCCCTGAAGGAGGATGCCGAGCGCCATTAACGTGCTCCAGGCGAACCTGCACCACGCCAGAGGAGCGTGGGCTGTGCAGGGTCGTCGTGGGACCCTGTGCAGGGTCGTCTGCGAAGAGGCAATCAACCTGGCTCTCGCCCAAGAGCCATGGTTGATCGGTGGCCAGATCCGTGGACTATCATGCGGATCATGTAAGTTAATATATATAGAGGGTGCTTTTGATAATACCGGCTACGGCTCTATTTTTGCTGCGCTAGAGCGCAGAAATATTGCCCGTCCCCTAATCCGATGGATTGAGGCTATGCTCAAATACCGGATCATTTCCTCTACCTTGAACACCACGACTGCTTTCATCAGTGCGGTTAAAGAATGTCCCCAGGGAGGGGTCTTATCCTCCCTACTCTGGTCTCTAGTAGTTGATGAACTACTAAGCATTCTAGCAGACCAGGGCGTGCAAGTAATCGGCTACGCGGACGACCTGGCTCTAATAGTGAACGGGAAATTTGCCAACACCGTGACAGAGCTAATGCAATCTGCTCTGAACACATCTGTCAATTGAACATTAGCGGCTGCCCTGTGGGTCTTTCCAGTGACCCTTGATAAAATACTTAACTGGAATTCCCACCTAAACAATACTCTATCAAAGGCAACTCATGCCATGTGGGCATGCAGAAGATTCTTTGGTAGAACCTGGGGTCTCAAATCCTGTAACATCCGGTTGATATTTGAGATGATGGTAAGACCCATCGTCACCTACGCTGCAATTGTGTGGTGGCCAAAGGTGACGCAGGTCACTGCCATCAACAAATGCAATAAATTGCATAGGCTACTTTGCCTTTCTCTGACGGGTGCACTTCGCACCTGTCCCACAGCAGCTATGGAGTCAATCTTTAAGTTGACTCCGCTGCATATCAAAATAAAAGAAGTCGCTGCAATGAGTCTTCTTAGAATCAAGCTCCAATCTGGGCTTCTAGCTACCGAATCAGGGCATGCTAGACTTATCAAAGATATTCCTGGCTTAGAGATCTGCACTAGATCAGGTTCTATGACCAAGGAACTCGTCTTTGGTGCAAAATTCAGGACTCTCATCCCAGACCGGAAGGACTGGGATGCTGGCAACCCCATCAGCGACCCTCACGGCATACACTGGTATACCGACGGGTCTAAAACTGATCAGGGGGTTGGAGCCGGGATACATGGTCCCAACTCCAAAACCTCGATTGCCATGGGCAAGTGGCCCAATCCGAGGCTCATGCCAATGAGTTCTGCTGCCGTCCTATCCTTGAGAAGGGGATGAGAGGAGCGAACATTTATATCTTCTCGGACAGCCAAGCTGCCATACTAGCCCTCTCCTCAAAGAGAGTAAGTTCACGTATGGTGGCTGACTGCTGGAACTGCCTCCAGAGGCTGTCCAACAGAAACAAAGTTACCCTCCTTTGGGTACCTGGACACTCTGGGTTCAAGGGCAACGAGCTAGCGGATGAGCTAGCGAGTGCGGGGTCGTCAGCCCCTATGCTTGGGCCCGAACGTCCCTTGTGAAAACATGGGCAGATAGGTTGACCGAACGCTATTGGTTCTTCCAACCAGGGATGAGGCAGGCTAGAGAGCTTACAAATCCCTCGGTTAAACGCAGGACAGACTCACTCTCCAGGAGAGATCTCAGTGGCCACCATCTACCAAACACATACTGTGTGACTGTCCAGCCTTGGTTTGGAGTAGGAGGAAACATTTGCACGTGGAAATCGCAGTTCCCGAGCAAATTGTCCGTTCCTCGACGAAAGACCTGCTAGGCTTCATCAGGGAAGCAGAGCGGCTTTTGTCAAGATAGGGAGAGCATTATAGGCACAAAAGATCATTCTGGTCGCAGTGCCTCGCGCCTTCTCTGCTGGGAGACTCCCTCTGTCAAAATAAAATAAAATAATTTCTCCCTAGCTTGCCTTACCAAATTTCCCTGCCTTTGGTCGTTTGATTACCCCTGTTTTTTCCTTCACGTCGGTCTGGATCTTGTGGCGGTTGTCCTTCTTCCCAGTTCTTTCTGTTGTTGTGGCACGGTGTCCTCTTGGCGGCTTCTCGCTTGACTTCTTCTTCTTATAGTAGACACTTGCACGGCTTATTTCACTACCCGGTTGTCACGCACGTTTGCTCGGCTTGCTGGCTCGATCGGAACTCTCATCCCTCCTTCTAATGCCAATTCATTGCCTCCTGTGCAGTCGCCGTCGCTCCACATTACTTTGCCCGTGTTTTGTTGTGTATGCGAACTTTTCCCTTAGGGCGTATATGTTGTATCCGCTGCGCTCGCGCACTCATGTGTTCTTCGCTTTGCCTGTGCTCTCGCTCTTTGTTGCGCAGGGCTTGCGCTCTCTTCTGCGTAAGCTGCGTTTCGTGGTCGTCGCTTGCACTCGCTCTATGTGTGGGTGCGCTGTTGCCGTCGCTTGCGCTCGCTCTCGTGAGCTGCGCTTCGGGTGCGTGGCCGTCGCTGGCGATCGCTCTTTTCGCTGCGTAAGCTGCGCTTTGAGTGCGTGGTCTTTGCTCGCTCTGTGCGTGGCCGTCGCTTGCGCTCGCTCTCTTTTATTCGTAAGCTGTTGCTTGCGCTCGCTCTGTGCGTGGCGTCGCTTGCGCTGGCTCTCTTCTCTGCTGCGCTTTGAGTGCGTGATCTCTTTCGGCTTGCTCTCGTTCTTCCTCGTGGTCGTCTCTTGCGGGTGAATGACCGTCGCCCGCGCGTAATACTTAAAACTAAATATTAATAGTTACTAATTATATCTAAACTAAAATAAAAGAATTAAAGGAAAAAAATGTGTGGGCTCAAAATATGGGTCCTCACAAGACTGAACAGTTTTCAAAACCGAAAAGTAAAAAAATACGGGTTAGTATTACGTTAAATGAAATAAGCAATTTAATTATTGCTCTTTTTTAATGGAACTTCGCGGAAAGTGAAAGTTAGCTAGGCTGCTGCAGATTGAAAACAAACACCACCAAGTTCAATGATCCAAATGAGAGTAATTCTATTTTTGACAACAGGAGAAGGCAAGAGCACAAAGTAAAGACTTACAGCTAGCTTATGTTAATTAACAGCGTTTCATTATGTATGTAAGAGTGACTTCAAGTTATATGTATGTATGTGTACTACTTAAACAAATAAATAGAAAAAACCTACTACTTAATGTAAAAGTACGTTTTTGCTAAACTACTAAATGACTCGGATCCAATATTCCGGCCACGTTGAAGGACTAAACATCAAAAATAAAACAATTCATAATTGAAAATCCGATTCATAGTAACTTAAAATCAAATAATTGGCAAAACCGCCAACTTATGGTTTGGCCTTTTAAAAACGCCGGTTGCCGTTTTTACCTCTGCCACTCGAACCTTGCCATCCGCTCCTTTTATGGCTGCGTTGAATCCTGCCGGTAATCCAATGCTGGGGTGGAGTGTTGTCGTCGTGCACGATGCGCCGACCTCGAGATTAGCCGCCTCGACCTGCCACTTGGCCGTGCATTGCAGCTCCAGGATGTAGTCTCTGGACCACGCTTGCCAGAACCGCTGTCTGAGCATTGACAGCAGCTGCCACTTGCGCGTATACTGCCACACTTTGGTCTGCTCGTCGTGCTCGGACCCTTGCGGCAGCGAGCGCAGGGCTTGGCCTTAGAGCAGGTGCCCTGGTGTTAGGGCCTCTCCATCGTTGCGGTATGAACTGCCAGTCCATCCCAATTTCCGCTGCGACGACTGCAGTTGAGACCTCTGCTCCTCGAATGCCTTCAGAAGGTCCTGGAGCCGGTTCCTAGTTCCTAGAAAATTCGTCGCGATGTCGGAATATATCCTCCGCGGAACGCCACATCTTGCGATGAAATTTCTAAGGGCAATAACAAAACAATTAGTGGATAAATCAGGAACCAACTCTATGTGAACAGCCTTCGAAGCAAAACATACGAATATTGCTATATACATTTTATTAGGTGGCCGCCCACGAATTCGTAATGAAATGTTTATCGGTCCACAAAAATCAACTCCACAGATATAAAAGGGACGCACTGCGAAAAATCTGTCTGTGGGTAGATCACCCATTATTTGGCCTGATAATTTTGGCTTATATCGAAAACAATGAATGCATCTCCGAACTATTTAAGTGCATTCTCTTCGAGCATTTACGATCCAAATCTCTTGTCGAAGCAGAATGAGCATTGTTTTTGGACCGGCATGGTAATTTTTTAAATGTAAACGTCGAAGATATATTTCAACCAAATGATTTTTGTTTGGAAATAAAATCGAAAATTTAGTGTTATGTAGCAATGGAGCATTTAAAAGTCTGCCACCTACTCTGATTAAAGAAAAGCGTCTTTTACTTTTAGAGAATTTTTGGACGAAGGGAGTTAATGCCTGTAAACCAGGCTGAAGGGGTTTGTCCTTCTTAATCTTGTCATATTCATTTACATACTCGTTTCTTTGAATAATTTCAAATAATTTTAACGAGGCGAAATGCAGTTCATCGGAACTTAATTATTACGATCGTTTCTGTGTTTTACACAAATTTAGAAATTTATACATATAAGCGAGAATACGAGTTAGCTTTGTATACGACCCAATGCAATTTATCCATTTTACCAAAAAGTTTTCTCCAGCGGCAATTAAGACATTTGCAGTTTTCTTGAACTCTAAGTTTAACATGTCAGCTGGAATCGCTATATGATTATTTTTAGGCCAATGTTCTTCATTTTTTAATAAAAAGTAAGGTCCATTGAACCAAAGAGAATCCTTCAGTTCCTGAACAGTACATCCGCGAGATGCAATATCTGCTGTAGTTAGTTGGTACATGTTGCCAGGATATTCTCTGAGACAATTCTTGAATTTTAGCAACGATTGGCTACGAAAGTTGCAAGTATGGATGGCAAAGTATTTGCATACTCTCGATTCTACAATGGTCAAGCACATGTTTTATTGAAGACCGAAATTGAGCCAACCATAAGCGTGGCTGGATGCGTCTACAAATCTGGACTCTTGAGGATCCACTAGCATAAGTGTATCTTGTTACTTCAATAGTATGAATGTCCTGCAAATTTTGCGTGAAATTTGACCAACTTGTAGTCAAAGGCATGGGGATAGACTCATCCCAATCTTATTTCAACTGCCATATTTCTTGCAGCAACATTTTTGCAGTAACGCTTATTGGACTCAATAGTCCAAGTGGATCAAACAAACAAGCACTGATCGAAAGTATTGTGCGCTTTGTAGGAATTTTTCAGCCACCATTACTTGTCTATACATTTTTTCTACATCGGCTGTCAGTGCATACCGATTCAAACGAAACCGAATTAAAGACAAAATTAGATCCCTCTGAATAGCAGGACCCACCATAAGCATATCATTTAATGATTTCTGTGATGTTGTCTTGCACGAGACATCAAAAACAACTCGTTTGGTGGTACTACTATCAGGCGTCAGGACACACTGATATGGTATGAAATAATGTGGTCCTGGTGGAATCTGATTATTTGTAGCTGACATATGGCCTAACTGTACATTGAATAGAGTGTAGAGTCTTTAGACACTCCACGCTCTAATGATAAAAATTGACGTATAGCTGCATCAAATGAAGATCCCAAACCAAACGGGTCAAAATTAAATGGCAAACTAACCTCCAATCTACCTGAAGACAACTGACGTATATTTTTCTTAAAATGATGCTCACATGCAAGTTGCTCAGCTGAATAGTTAACATTTGAACATAATTTCGACATTTCTTTTATCACCCAAAGTCTTTCTACAAGAGCTTCTGATGTACCATGTTCTGAAGTAGCAATCATGGCACAAGATACCGGGTGAGTGTATAATTGTTTCCGTCGACCCGCTACTACCCATCCTAATTATGATTTTTGGAGTAAAGGTGCATCTCCAGATAATTTAATTGAACTTAGAACCTGATATAGTCAAGCTACTATTGGTTCTTGAGAGCCAAAGGGTTTGTGCAAAGCTCTCTGTAATAAAATTAGCTTGAGAGCCTCCATCTAATAAAGCTCTGGCGAAATGAACCTGTCCGAACCTATCATGTACTTTGACCACAGCTGTAGCAAGTATGAATTGCTCATTATGATTGGCAATGTGATTTACTTGAGCGCTAAGAACTGTCTGTCAGTCTGTTGACTATGGGACTGATTCTGAGCTATATACCTGTGCAATAAGGTTTGATGCGATGAAAACAGTTTATACATAACCCTTTACCTTTGGATAATTCAAACTGTTCCATAACAGGCATTACTGCAAGCCCTTGACAGTTGACAATACTATGCTTAGAGTTGCAATACAGGCAACTCGGATCAACTGAACTTGTAGATTTGGAACAGGCAAATCATGACTTTGTGGGTTTTCTAATTAAGACTCTGGCTCTTGAGGATTCCTCTGCAGTCAGATGTTGATATCGCCTATTGAGATTTATAACGCAGTCAGACCACTTGGGCAAAACATCATAATCAAGTTGCTTCATATTTTTCAATACCCAACGACAAAAGGGACTCAAAAATTGCCGAAACCTTATCAATTATTGACCTCAATGCGGATGCAGATGGCTTAGTCACAGGAGGAATGTCAAACAGCAGAGCGAGTGTATCGAAGAATATAAGGTATTTATTGTCGTAAACACGGTGCAAACTTGCTAATGCTTTTGGATAATTTGCTGCTGACAATTGGTATGCTTGTACTGTACCTAACGCTTCATCTGATAGACATGAAATTAAATGATTAAATTTTTCAATGTCCGAGATTGAATTATCTGAATCTACCAAACTTTCAAATAAACAGATAAATTGCTTTAATGCAGCATGCTTCCCACTAAATGAAGGTAGTTTCAGTTTTGGTAAATTTGAATAGTGGCTAATACAGCTTCGCGCATTTTGGGTTTGTGATTTATTACCACTTGGAGCTAGAGCTGACATAAATAATGCTTAAGTTGTTACACAAATTTCTTCTAAACCGGATCGATTATCATTTTTCAATCATTCTGATTGCAAACCCATTGCCTTTTCAATATAGGAATTTAACATATCTCATCGGCATTGCAGTTCAAACTGATTTTTAGGCCATGGATTTTAAAAAAATTCATGGTCTATTGTGTTTGTCGGAACGAGTTTGTGCGTAACAGGCAGAAGGAGGCATCTCCGACCCCATAAACTATATATATTCTGAATCAGTATCAACAGCCGAGTCGATTGATGTCTGTCTGTCTGTCCGTCTGTCCGTCTGTCCGTCTGTCTGTCTGTATGAACACCTGGATCTCAGAAACTATAAGAGCTAGAGTCTTCAAATTTTGTGACAACATCCATGTATGTTGCAGTGTTTCAAAGTTTTTTTGAAATGTGGCCAAGCCCCTTCCCGCCTCTGTAAATCAGTAATAACGATTTAATATACACAATATACACCCAACAACAAAAGTTTTACATCTCACATGACAAATACCTTGCCACGGGTGTTTTCTGAAAATTTCATAGATATCGGACTAAAAATAAGTGAGATATGATCCGAATTAAACTCAATTTGAACGTATACCTCTGCGCATATTAAGACCTAATTTACGCATCATACCGAAGTTCGAATTGTCGGACACACAGCATTTTACAAAACTTTTTATTTGCATAGAATGGTAACGTAATTAGCTCAGAATGCAACTTTGCCGATCTATCAGAAAATGAGGCGGTGGCTTAGTGGTTAGAGTGGTGGAGAGCGGTCCTGCGTGCGTGAGTTCGAATCCCATGCGCGGCCGGCCGGCAGGTGAAACTTTTTATTTTAATTACTTTTTTTGGTTATTTTTTTATTCCTATAAGCTTAAATGAAAACTACAGTTATTTAATTAAATATCAATAAAAATAGTTTTCAAAAATTGAATCTCCTTTTTTTTTTGCAATATTTAAGACAATCAATAAGTTACAAATGTTAGAGCTTGACGCCGATACATGCATGTCTGCATTTGCACATTTACGTTTCGGCGTCCCGCTCTAACACACATCAATTGCCGTATTCGGCGTATGTACGCAACTGTCAGATTTGTGCAACATTCGGCAAAGTTTATAAAAGTGTTCTAATTTAATATGTTGCGAACCAAAAAATTTAAAACGTATTGTTTGTTAAGCTTTAAAATTATTTAATAGAAAAGCAAGAAAAAAGGAAAACATTTCACACATTGATGACCGGCGGCAGGATTCGAACTCGAACACTGTCAAACATCGTTGGTCTTCGAATCCGGCACACACTCAACTAAGCTACTATAAAACTTCCGCGGACACCACTACTGTTTGACAAAAGCAAAAATGTATACATAAACTTATTGCACTCTCGCCCTACCTAATGCTTATAATTCTTGTATTCGCTTTTGCATTGTTTATGCGTTCTTCTTCTTCTATCCGTCAATTAAATTTGTGCGTGTCGCTCGAATAGAATAATAAGAATATAAAGTTTATATTTTTAAATGCTTAATAATAATGCAAATAATGCAAAATTTTTATTATAAATAACTGAAAATAAATGATACTATAATAATCCATGGCCTTCTACAGTCAGCACCTGACTGTAGCGTTCGACTGGTTTGATATAGAGCCGGATTGAAATTTATGTTTTATGCGGGAAATGTCCTCTGTTACCTTGTCTATGCGAACAAACAGCTGTGTCAGCTTCATGCTGTCGCAGTCGGGTCATTGCCTTTTGAGCCTTTGTCGACAATAGTCGACTCTTGGTTTTTAGATTCGATTTTACTCATGATAGAAATTTTTTATAGTATAAGCCAAATTTTAAATCTTTTCAAATAATAATAATTTGTAATGTATTTTTTATTTTAATTTGTAATATTGTTCAATATATTAAGTGAACACCCCTGCTCCTATTAGTCTGCACCAATTATTAAAGCAGTTTATTCTTTGAAGTGAGAGACGAACAGAAGAGCGGCAAATTGTAGTAAATTCCGATGTCACTAAAGAGATAGGACTCGACGATCTAAGATTAGGGATTATCCAGTTCGGAGGATTATCGAACAGGCTAGAGATACAGCTGCAAGAAGAAGTGCTCGCATTAGAGGGACACAGGCTGCCTTTGATGCAAACAGAAGTTTGTCGCAAAGAGTAAGCCAATATAGAAGTGTTAGCAGCAACAGAACAGCAGAAAATAGGAGAAATGCGGCGAGGAATAGAGTAGGACGTGCGAATACCTTTTCTGAAGATAGAGAATCACAGGTTAGAACCACTTTAGATTGCCTAATAGCCAGTTTCAACAAGATAGTCAAGCAGGGACCCGATCAGGTTTGCATATGTTGCAAGGGCTTGTGGTTTCCACATCAAGTGGACAAAATCTCCCGTGAGAAAATAGAGGAAAAGTATAGTGAGGCAGACAGTTTAGATATTTTGTATCTTTCCTCTTTATTTCCATCTGACAGCAATAAGTTTAGCTTTTGCAAAACCTGCAGCCGCAGTATCAAGTCAGGAAAAAAACCATAACAAACGGCCTAGATTTTCCGGAGCTTCCAGAATGCTTAAAAGGCTTAACGCCTTTAGAAGAAAGGTTGATATCTCCCCGTCTTCCTTTCATGATCATAAAGTCGCTTGGATATGGACGCCAAAGTGCCATTAAAGGAGCTGTGATCAATGTGCCAATTCCAGTTGCAAATGTTGTAACTTCCTTCCAAAGCCATTTAATGAAGCCGAAGTAGTGCAGATTTATCTTAAGCGTAAGATGGAGTATAACCATAATTTTATGGCTGAAACCATTAGGCCCTAAAAGTTGCTAATGCAATTCGGTATTTAGTCAACACTGAGCTCTATAGGAAGCACCAAGTAACTGTCAATGAACAGTGGTTGTCTTCTTACTCTACTGAGACTGTACCTTTTGTTGCGTCAGCAGACGAATAATTTAGAAGATGAAGTAAAGTTAAATCCAGGAGGTCAATAAACCTTCATGGAGAATGTCCCTGTTGAAAACTTGGATATTCCGAGAATTGCCATAGCACCAGGGGAGGGGCAGCGACCTCTGGACATGATAACAGATTATGATTCAGAGGAGCTGGCTTTTCCTACAATATTTGCAGGCATCAAACGAAAATGCCAGGAAAGTTTTACAACCATAGTTAGGTCAGAGCTTAGGAATTTTGATAGAAGAGGTTGTAAAACTGACAAGTTATTTCACAACTTTAAAAAGTTAGAAATGATTAGCATTAGGAACAACACATTAATTTGCTTACGTAAGCACTCCGCCACTCAAGGCATTTCGACTGCTGATGTGCGAAATGAGGAAACATTAAATAGGTTAATACTTCATGACGATGGCTATAGGCTCTTAAAGGGTATTCGCACGTCTCCTGCTCATTGGGAAGACGAGAAAAAGAAAGTGATGGCTATGATTAGGCAGGTAGGGCTTCCAACTTTTTTTATTACCTTTTCCGCAGCGGAAACTAGGTGGCCGGAACTTTTAGTCTTGCTATGCAAAAATGTAGCTAGAAGTATCTGAAGAAGAAGCGTTAAATTTGGGTTTTAATGAGAAAGCTCGTCTCATTAGAGCAGACCCAGTTACCTGTGCTAGATACTTCGATTTTCGATATAGACAGGTCTTAAAACTAATGAAAAAGGAAGGCGGTGTCTTTGGATGTCACAAGGTCATAAAATTTTATTGGCGGGTGGAGTTTCAGCAAAGAGGCTCTCCACATATACATGGCATGTTCTGGCTGAAAGATGCCCCCAAGCTCGACTTAAAGAATGAGTCCACATTTGAACCTGTCAAGTCCTTTATTGATCAGTTTATCACAACTGATTCTAGTTGCCCAGACGTTGCTCCATATTTGGAGTATCAACTTCAAAGTCACGGGCACTCTTGCAGACGGGAAGTTAGATCAAAACAAATTTGTAGATTCGGTATTCCATACCCACCCATGCCTCAAACAGAAATTCTTCTCCCATTAGACGAAAATGCTCCAATTCTTCCCGAGCATCGTAGGAATTTCGAAAAGGTTCAAAGTCTCCTCGACTTCCCTTTTGATCGTGAAAGCGTAGTTACATATTAATGCTATAAGATCAAGCATAAAGAAACCAAAAGTTTTTTTGAAGCGATCTTTTTCAGCGCTTACAATAAGCACTTCTTATTGTTGCAGCGAGCAAATATAGATATTCAGTTTATTTTAGATCCCTATGCTTGCTGCAGCTACGTCGTTAATTATATTAAGGTGCTGATGCGTGAGGCAATAAATGAGATTAAAGGTAATAATAATGTAACTATTAAGCAAAAGTTACAGCACTTAGGCAACAAATTTATTTTTGGCACTGAGATATTGCAGCTTTTTATAGCTATAGCAAATCGGAACGTGGAACTCGCCAAGAAAACACTGATGAAATTGACGACGATGTTCCCAGGGTTTCCGAATCATTAGTTTACGCTCTTCGAGATAATAGTGGCTTCATTAGAAAGAGGCTCACAACGTGTATCATTAGGTATAGAAGATTTAATATCAATACAGAAGAATACAAGTGACTATTTCAGAGAGCTAAAAATGCTTAACGCCCCATGGTGAGATGAGCATTTAGATTTAGTCACACATGACTGTGAATTGTTCTGTAGGCAGAATCAGGAGTAATTAGAGAACAATCGCAAGAAATATAATGTACTAGATGATAGGGAACTTGAAGATGCTCTGAGCCACTTTAGGGAAGAAGCTGAAAATGAGGTAAATAAGGTAGCAGAACAAGAAGTAGTAGATGATGGCTTCAGAGTTTTAAGATTGCCTGAAATAGATCCACAACTGAACGTTTTGAATGTGGATGGAAATATTGAGACGAATGAGGAAGATAGTAATGTCCGTTTAATCAAGCTTCCACCTTTAGTTTCACAAGAGAGCTTAGCTAATATAGTTAGATCCCTTAATTTAAAGCAGAAGCTATATTTCACCCATGTCTTGCACAATGCCAAAAACAATTCAGTCTATCATGAATTTGTTGGAGGCGGTGCCGGAGTCGGAAAGAGCCGACTTATTTCAGCAATTTTTCAATCGTCTGTAATTTATAACAGTGTAACAGGAGCCGTTCCGACATCTATTAAAATCCTCTTTGTGCACCAACAGGAAAAGCAGCATTCGGAATCAGTGGATCGACACTGCATTCCATGTTTTCACTTCCTGTTAATCAATCTCGCTCCGCACCTCTAAGGGCCTTAAGCCATGATTCAGTTAATACTCTTCATTCAAGGCTAATCGACCTTAAATTAATTATTATTGATGAAATATCAATGGTTAGCTCTTTAATGTTTTCTTATTTAGACTCCCGTTTAAAGCAAATTTTTAAAAATACATTTCCATTTGGGGGCGTTTCTGTCATCGTATTCGGTGATCTTAGACAGTTACAGCCTGTAGGAGGTAGTTGGATTTTCGATCCAAACACCGGTGACCCTTACCCTTTTGGTACTTATCGTTGGGATCTTTTTATGTATTTTGAGCTGACAGAGATAATGCGTCAACGGAATGATCAAGTTTTTGCTTCTGCTTTAAATAATATGGCATCGGGTTGCGTGACAGCCCTTTTCCGTTCACGAATATGCGAACCATTGGAACTGCCCGATGATGCAATTCATCTTTTTAGCAGTAATAATGAGGTAGATATATTTAATATTACCAAACTTAACTCAATTGCAACTGAACAATTTTTCTCTACCGCTGAAGATTATATCAAGGCTGGTCATTTAGATGCAGCTAGGAAACAAAGAATATTAGAACAACATTTTCTTTCATAATACTCAGAGCCTGATTTCGCATCTCCAAGATATTCGATCGGTCAGGTTGATGCTTCAGTCATCGATATTATGCTTCGTGGAGACTTCCATTTCAAACGAAAATGTTGAGATACCTGGGTTCACAATTGCAGTGCAACTTAAATCTATAAGATCTTTAACAGGTATTATAGTATACATAAAGAATGAGCTTGTAGGTAGAGTTTCCCATACTTTTAGCGGTAGAAAAACTATTGGTGCACTTGTGTTTGAGTTTGGCATATTTTGGTACAACGCCACAAGTTTCCTAGTAATATATAAAAGTCCAGACTATTCTCTGTCCGTGTTTAAAACCGAATTTGAAGAATTATTTCGGCAATTTACTCAATTAGAGGAATTAGGTGATAGATTGATAGTGTTAGGAGCATATACAATTCTTTGATTAGCAAAGGATTTAGGAGTTTGTTAGACTTGAAAACGTCCACTACCAATATGGATACACATATTGATTGGTGCTAGGACATTTGAGGTAGTTCATAGCCATCACAATGGTATTTCAGTCAGCCTACAGGATAGCATATGTGAGCAAAATGTTGATTAGTTTAGTGGTTAGGCAGGTAGTTTTAGCGTTTTACACTTTAAGGGTGTTTGGAATTAGGAGCACGGTTAGGTAGGCAAAATGTAAATATCCATGTATATATTATAAGTATAGTAAGTAGATTAAGTTCCTAAGTTTAAGTTTAATCCATGAAATGGATTTAAAATAATTTCTTTGATATTTTGTTTTTATTTTTCTTATTTTCAATTATTTTAATTTCTTGTATTGAATTATCACAAAGAGGATTTTAATAGATGTCGGAACGGCTCCTGTTACACTGTTATAAATTACAGACGATTGAAAAATTGCTGAAATAAGTCGGCTCTTTCTGACTCCGGCACCGCCTCCAACAAATTCATGATAGACTGAATTGTTTTTGGCATTGTGCAAGACATGGGTGAAATATAGCTTCTGCTTTAAATTAAGGGATCTAACTATATTAGCTAAGCTCTCTTGTGAAACTAAAGGTGGAAGCTTGATTAAACGGACATTACTATCTTCCTCATTCGTCTCAATATTTCCATCCACATTCAAAATGTTCACTTGTGGATCTTCTTGTTCTGCTACCTTATTTACCTCATTTTCAGCTTCTTCCCTAAAGTGGCTCAGAGCATCTTCAAGTTCCCTATCATCTAGTACATTATATTTCTTGCGATTGTTCTCTAATAACTCCTGATTCTGCCTACAGAACAATTCACAGTCATGTGTGACTAAATCTAAATGCTCATCTCGCCATGGGGCGTTAAGCATTTTTAGCTCTCTGAAATAGTCACTTGTATTCTTCTGTATTGATATTAAATCTTCTATACCTAATGATACACGTTGTGAGCCTCTTTCTAATGAAGCCACTATTATCTCGAAGAGCGTAAACTAATGATTCGGAAACCCTGGGAACATCGTCGTCAATTTCATCAGTGTTTTCTTGGCGAGTTCCACGTTCCGATTTGCTATAGCTATAAAAAGCTGCAATATCTCAGTGCCAAAAATAAATTTGTTGCCTAAGTGCTGTAACTTTTGCTTAATAGTTACATTATTATTACCTTTAATCTCATTTATTGCCTCACGCATCAGCACCTTAATATAATTAACGACGTAGCTGCAGCAAGCATAGGGATCTAAAATAAACTGAATATCTATATTTGCTCGCTGCAACAATAAGAAGTGCTTATTGTAAGCGCTGAAAAAGATCGCTTCAAAAAAACTTTTGGTTTCTTTATGCTTGATCTTATAGCATTAATATAGCCCTCATAACTAAGGTTAAGTTGATCGTGGGATAAAAAGTTTTGAAAATCGCTAAGGGTAACTACGCTTTCACGATCAAAAGGGAAGTCGAGGAGACTTTGAACTTTTTCGAAATTCCTACGATGCTCGGGAAGAATTGGAGCATTTTCGTCTAATGGGAGAAGAATTTCTGTTTGAGGCATGGGTGGGTATGGAATACCGAATCTACAAATTTGTTTTGATCTAACTTCCCGTCTGCAAGAGTGCCCGTGACTTTGAAGTTGATACTCCAAATATGGAGCAACGTCTGGGCAACTAGAATCAGTTGTGATAAACTGATCAATAAAGGACTTGACAGGTTCAAATGTGGACTCATTCTTTAAGTCGAGCTTGGGGGCATCTTTCAGCCAGAACATGCCATTTATATGTGGAGAGCCTCTTTGCTGAAACTCCACCCGCCAATAAAATTTTATGACCTTGTGACATCCAAAGACACCGCCTTCCTTTTTCATTAGTTTTAAGACCTGTCTATATCGAAAATCGAAGTATCTAGCACAGGTAACTGGGTCTGCTCTAATGAGACGAGCTTTCTCATTAAAACCCAAATTTAACGCTTCTTCTTCAGATACTTCTAGCTACATTTTTGCATAGCAAGACTAAAAGTTCCGGCCACCTAGTTTCCGCTGCGGAAAAGATAAGAAAAAAGTTGGAAACCCTACCTGCCTAATCATAGCCATCACTTTCTTTTTCTCGTCTTCCCAATGAGCAGGAGACGTGCGAATACCCTTTAAGAGCCTATAGCCATCGTCATGAAGTATTAACCTATTTAATGTTTCCTCATTTCGCACATCAGCAGTCGAAATGCCTTGAGTGGCGGAGTGCTTACGTAAGCAAATTAATGTGCTGTTCCTAATGCTAATCATTTCTAACTTTTTAAAGTTGTGAAATAACTTGTCAGTTTTACAACCTCTTCTATCAAAATTCCTAAGCTCTGACCTAACTATGGTTGTAAAACTTTCCTGGCATTTTCGTTTGATGCCTGCAAATATTGTAGGAAAAGCCAGCTCCTCTGAATCATAATCTGTTATCATGTCCAGAGGTCGCTGCCCCTCCCCTGGTGCTATGGCAATTCTCGGAATATCCAAGTTTTCAACAGGGACATTCTCCATGAAGGTTTATTGACCTCCTGGATTTAACTTTACTTCATCTTCTAAATTATTCGTCTGCTGACGCAACAAAAGGTACAGTCTCAGTAGAGTAAGAAGACAACCACTGTTCATTGACAGTTACTTGGTGCTTCCTATAGAGCTCAGTGTTGACTAAATACCGAATTGCATTAGCAACTTTTTAGGGCCTAATGGTTTCAGCCATAAAATTATGGTTATACTCCATCTTACCCTTAAGATAAATCTGCACTACTTCGGCTTCATTAAATGGCTTTGGAAGGGAAGTTACAACATTTGCAACTGGAATTGGCACATTGATCACAGCTCCTTTAATGGCACTTTGGCGTCCATATCCAAGCGACTTTATGATCATGAAAGGAAGACGGGGAGATATCAACCTTTCTTCTAAAGGCGTTAAGCCTTTTAAGCATTCTGGAAGCTCCGGAAAATCTAGGCCGTTTGTAATGGTTTTTTTCCTGACTTGATACTGCGGCTGCAGGTTTTGCAAAAGCTAAACTTATTGCTGTCAGATGGAAATAAAGAGGAAAGATACAAAATATCTAAACTGTCTGCCTCACTACACTTTTCCTCTATTTTCTCACGGGAGATTTTGTCCACTTGATGTGGAAACCACAAGCCCTTGCAACATATGCAAACCTGATCGGGTCCCTGCTTGACTATCTCGTTGAAACTGGCTATTAGGCAATCTAAAGTGGTTCTAACCTGTGATTCTCTATCTTCAGAAAAGGTATTCGCACGTCCTACTCTATTCCTCGCCGCATTTCTCCTATTTTCTGCTGTTCTGTTACTGCTAACACTTCTATATTGGCTTACTCTTTGCGACAAACTTCTGTTTGCATCAAAGGCAGCCTGTGTCCCTCTAATGCGAGCACTTCTTCTTGCAGCTGTATCTCTAGCCTGTTCGATAATCCTCCGAACTGGATAATCCCTAATCTTAGATCGTCGAGTCCTATCTCTTGCCCTCTCTAAAATTCTGGACTCTAGGTCTTCGCGTTGACTAGCGCGCCTAATATTGTCTTGTTCACGTTCGTTTGCCCTGTAGAGAGGGTCTTGTCGGCGTCTTGAACGACGCGAAGTATTTCCAATTTGCTCCTGTTGTCTAAAAGTTTGTCTAACTGTTTACGCTCATTTTCCCTATAAACAGGGTCCTGTCTGCGCCTCGATCGACGCGAAGTATTTTCTATTTGCTCTTCCTCTCTAAACGCCGAGTTTCTTCAACAAGAAGAGCGTCGAGCATTGAACTGTTCACGTTCGTTTTCCCTATAAACAGGGTCCTGTCTGCGCCTCGATCGACGCGAAGTATCTTCTATTAGCTCTTCCTCTCTAAACGCCAAATTTCTTCGACGAGAAGAGCGTCGAGCATTGAACTGTTCACGTTCGTTTTCCCTATAAACAGGGTCCTGTCTGCGCCTCGATCGACGCGAAGTATTTTCTATTTGCTCTTCCTCTCTAAACGCCGAGTTTCTTCGACGAGAAGAGCGTCGAGCATTGAACTGTTCACGCTCGTTTTCCCTATAAACAGGATCTTGTCTGCGCCTCGACCGATGCGAAGTATCTTCTATTTGCTCTTCCTCTCTAAAATCCGAGTTTCTTCGGCGGGAAGAGCCTTGAGCATTAAACAGGACTCGTTCGTTTTCCCTGTAAGCAGGATCTGCTCTACGAAGTTGTTTACGCAGTCGGTCTGCTGCCCTGTCAGTTTCTGATCTATCAGCATGCAGTCTTCGCTCCCTTTGTGAAGCTCGCTCCTGTTCAATAGACTCTAAATTTGACCTATTAACCTGGTTTTGAATTCTACGTCTCTGAGACCTACTTGTAACTGTGCTCCTATTGAGCCTTGGCATTTTGTAAAATGACAATAAATGATAATACCTAAATAAATAAATAAGAAAAGAAAAGAAACTTAATGTGTAACTTGCGGAATATAAATCCGTTGCAGCAAACGATTAATTTAACCGAAATCGCGAACCGATAATTATAAAGAAACGACCATACTATGAAAGTGTCATCGATGCAAAAATACGTACAACCACAATGTAAGGTATTTTGCCCAAATTGTGCACGGCGTGCAGCGCCGAACACTAACACAAGCACAAAGTTCCTATTGACACAAACACACGCGGTTAAAATACTTATAAAAATAGAACAAGCAAAATCAACAATAAATTTGACTTGTATTATTCACTTAAGGTGTATTGCTATACACTGTAGAAATCAACACAATGCTGTTATTAAATAATAGCGTTTATTTCATACGCGTAATTAATGTGTGTGATAATTCAGTAACAAGTTGTACTTAGCGTCTATCTCGACTTAGCTAAATTGTGTAACGGCGAATATCGTCCGCGGAACTATCGTCTGCTTACCACGGTGCCGGGTTGCCAGATCGGGCTCATATCGTTGAGGCTGCGTCGCCACATCTACTCCCCCCTCAGTGACTTCGCCGGCAGGAGAAGGGAACGAGATCTGTTCCTGAAGCTGCACAGGCGTTAAAGGCGGTGAAGCTGCAGACTGTGATACTTCTTGATTTGGTGATGGGCTGGCAGGCTCATCATTGCTGGACGGAGTGTCTACGTTGGCCAGGAATGCAGGCTTGAGGAGATCGACGGAGATCGCGTTTTCTTCTCCGTTTATGTTGACTATATAAACCTTATCGTCTACGCGGCGTATTACTTCATGTGGACCGGTGTAAGGCTGCTCCAGTGGTTTTTTAACAGATGCTACATGCCTGAAAACGTGCGTGCATGTGTTAAGGTCTTTAGCGAAGAACATCTGTGGCTTGGAATGATGAGAAGCAGGTGTAGCTCTAATAGTCCGAATATGTTGACGGAGCTTTTCCGTGACCCGCATATCCATGGAAGCGCTTGATTCTGCTGAGCCGAAGAATTCATGTGGCAGTCGTAGGGCTGTGCCAAACAGTAACTCCGCAGGCGAGGACTTGATATCCTCCTTGAAAGCTGAGCGAAGTCCCAATAGAACGGTGGGTAGCAAGTCTGGCCAAGGAATATGCGAGTTACACATGAGTGCTGCTTTCAATGTGCGATGCCATCTTTCAACCATACCGTTTGATTGCGGATGGTACGCAGTTGTGCGGATTCTCTCAGCTCCAATTAATTTTGCTATCTCGTTGAACAGGGCAGATTCAAACTGGGTACCCTGGTCAGTAGTGATACTGAGAGGCGTAC
Organism: Zaprionus indianus; assembly: GCA_018904595.1. Classification (NCBI taxonomy): domain Eukaryota; kingdom Metazoa; phylum Arthropoda; class Insecta; order Diptera; family Drosophilidae; genus Zaprionus; species Zaprionus indianus. The sequence continues at coordinate 22,424 of JAEIHA010000147.1, read as the reverse complement.
CGAAAAGACAAATCCATTGCGTATATAAGGCTAATGTGACTGTTTCTGCTGACATGTTCGATAGTGGGATCGCCAGTGGCCATCTGCTGAATCGGTCGATGATTGTGAGGCAGTAACGCAAGCCGTTGACTCGAGGCAGCTCTATGAGGTCCAAGTGGATGTGATCGAAGCGCTGATCCGGGATATCAATCTGTCCGAAAGGTGTTCGTGTGTGTCGATGAATTTCGGCACGCTGACACGGAATACATTGTCGGCACCACCGTACGACATCACGATTCATGCCTGGCCAAACAAATCACTGTTTCATTCCTGGCCAAACAAATCACTGTTTCATTAATCGCGCAGTTGTGCGACCGCTTGGGTGTGCCAAGTTGTGGATTGCGTCAAATGCGCGCTGTCGTAAAGTGCCAGGAATGTATGGACGTGGGCTTCCCGTTGATGTATCGCACATGATGCGGTATTCCTCAATGTCCAGAGTTTGGAGCTCCAACGATGTATCCTGTTCAAGTTGCGTAATTATAATATTTATTGACTATTTATAATAATTAATATATTGACTGGGGATCGAGGTCACTGGGCATGCTAATGGCATTTATACGTGACAGTGTGTCTGCTACGATGTTTTCTGCTCCAGGTGTGTGGACAATCTCGGTTGAAAACTGGGCAATAAAGTCTAATTGCCGCAGCTGACGAGGTGAGGCTTGTTAAGTTTCCGATAGTCCCCTGTAGTTCGCCATCCGCTGTTTTTCTTAGGGATTGGGCTGGCCCATTGGCTATTTGAAGGTCTAATAACCCCATGCTGGAGTAGCATATCGAAGTCCCTACGAGCTGCAGCCAACTTCTCTCCTGTGAGTCGCCTTGGCCTGTCAAAGACGGGAGCGCCTGTTGTGTCAATGTGGTGAGATACCGCGTTGCTGACGTGGGTGGCTGGTTTCGTGATCGGCCGTGTTATCTCTATAAAGCGAGTGAGAAGCTGAACATATTGTTGCGTGTTTCCACTCAATGTGCTAACTGTTGAGACGTTGAACAGTCTTGTTTGGGTTAGTTTCCCTTTTGTTTCCAGCGATGCAGTGGGATCGTAAAGACAAATGCGCTTTAGATCGAGTAGTAATCCGTTGTGCGTAAGAAAGTCGGCCCCAATTATGGCTGACTGCGCGTTGGCGATTGTGAAGGTCCAGCTGAACTTCCGCTTTAGGTTGAGGTTGAATGTTAATGCGATCGTTCCATAAGTGTCTATGACGGATGTGTTAGCGGCATAAAGCTTAATGTCGTCCCTCCTGTAATTATTCTTTTTAGGCCATGGATTTTAAAAAAATTCATGGTCTACTGTGTTTGTCGGAACGAGTTTGTGCGTAACAGGCAGAAGGAGGCACCTCCGACCCCACAAACTATATATATTCTGAATCAGTATCAACAGCCGAGTCGATTGATGTCTGTCTGTCTGTCCGTCTGTCCGTCTGTCCGTCTGTCTGTCTGTCTGTCTGTATGAACACCTGGATCTCAGAAACTATAAGAGCTAGAGTCTTCAAATTTTGTGACAACATCCATGTATGTTGCAGTGTTTCAAAGTTTTTTTGAAATTTGGCCACGCCCCTTCCCGCCTCTGTAAATCAGTAATAACGATTTAATATACACAATATACACCCAACAACAAAAGTTGTATATCTCACATGACAAATACCTTGCCACGGGTGTTTTCTGAAAATTTCATAGAAATCGGACTAAAAATAAGTGAGATATGATCGGAATTAAACTCAATTTGAACGTATACCTCTGCGCATATTAAGACCTAATTTACGCATCATACCGAAGTTCGAATCGTCGGACACACAGCATTTTACAAAACTTTTTATTTGCATAGAATGGTAACATAATTAGCTCAGAATGCAACTTTGCCGATCAATCGGTAAATGAGGCGGTGGCTTAGTGTTTAGAGTGGCGGACAGCGGTCCTGCGTGTGTGAGTTCGAATCCCATGTGCGGCCGGCTGGTGAAACTTTTTATTTTAATTACTTTTTTTTGGTTTATTTTTTTTTTATTCCTATAAGCTTAAATGAAAACTACAGTTATTTAATTAAATATCAATAAAAATAGTTTTCAAAAATTAAATCTCATGTTTTTTTTGCAATATTTAAGACAATCAATAAGTTACGAATGTAAGAGCGGGACGCCGATACATGCATGTCTGCATTTGCACATTTACGTTTCGGCGTCCCGCTCTAACACACATTAATTGCCGTATTCGGCGTATGTACGCAACTGTCAGATTTGTGCAACATTCGGCAAAGTTTATAAAAGTGTTCTAATTACATATGTTGCGAACCAAAAAATTTAAAACGTATTGTTTGTTAAGCTTTAAAATTATTTAATAGAAAAGAAACAAAAAAAGGAAAACTCGCCACACATTGATGATCCACGGCAGGATTCGAACTCGAACGCTGTCAAACATCATTGGTCTTCGAATCCGGCACACACTCCACTAAGCTACTCTACAACTTCCGCGGACACCACTACTGTTTGACAAAAGCAAAAATGTATACATAAACTTATTGCACTCTCGCCCTACCTAATGCTTATAATTCTTGTATTCGCTTTTGCATTGTTTATGCGTTCTTCTTCTTCTATCCGTCAATTAAATTTGTGCGTGTCGTTCGAATAAAATAATAAGAATAAAAAGTTTATATTTTTAAATGCTTACTAATAATCCAAATAATGCAAAATTTTCATTATAAATAACGGAAAATAAAAGATACTATAATAATCCATGGCCTTCTACAGTCAGCACCTGACTGTGGCGTTCGACTGGTTTAGTATTGAAATCGGTATGAGTGATATTACCGAACCCGAATCAATCAAGAATTTTATGTTGGTGGAACGATCGTAAATGTGGAGTCTATACTCCTTGGAGAGGCGTACAGGATTCATACTATCACTATCCGCCTGAACTACTGATAGCTTATTTAGTTTCCCTGTTGTGCTGACCACGAACAGGGCTGGATACAGCGGCGCGCTTTAGAGCCGAACTTGGTGTGATAGAAGCACTTGGGTGGAGTATTCGATGGCTGCTGCTGGTCCTTCTTGTGTTCGGTTTTCTGTGTGATATTATCCAAAACCTTCTGCATGGTGGACTTAAGAACAGCGAGTTCGCGCTTGCAATCGGCCAACTCGTCACTTATGCGGACAGGATGTGTGCGTGCTCCTGCTGTTGTTGAGTGTGACGCCGCCATGACAAATGATCCAGCTTCTTCTTCCATTAGATTGTCAGCGAGATCGGCTAATTGCTCTATCGAGGCTGCGCCCAGGACTTTAAGCACACGTTGCACTTGCTGTGGGAGAAGTGACAGCCAGCGCACGTCCACCTGCGAACATAGTCATTTCGCGCAGTAGCTGTGAAGGTGACCTATTTCCAAGGTCCAATTCCGCTAGCGCCCTTAGAAGCTGACGATCTGGAGACATGGTAAGGCATGCCTTCAACTGCTCGTATTTGTTGGTCTCCGCTGGATTTGCCACAACATCAGCTATTTCGGACATGCTTTCCGGATCCAGTGCACTCAGTAGGTGATAATAGCGCATATTATCGGATAGAATGCGGTGACACTGGAATTGAGCTTCCACTTGCAAAAACCACAAATGCACGTTTTGTTTCCAAAATGGCGGTAGCTTGCAGACGCCGACAGCTTCAGTTGTAGCAGTGTTGTTGCTGTTGTTTTGTTGAATTTCACCAGAATCTGGCGACTGTCGTGCTGCTGCTGCATTTTGTTGAATGATTTCCTCCATAATTTTTATAAAGCGAGTGTTTTAATTTTCGGGGTCACCAATGTAGAAATCAACACTAAGCTGTTATTAAATAATAGCGTTTATTTCATACGCGTAATTAATGTGTGTGATAATTCAGTAACAGTGTGTACTTAGCGTCTATCTCGACTTAGCGTCTAAATTGTGTAACGGCGAATATCGTCCGCGGAACTATCGTCTGCTTACCACGGTGCCGGGTTGCCAGATCGGGCTCATATCGTTGAGGCTGCGTCGCCACAACACTTTAACTTATAAGCATTAAAATAAACGTTATAAGAAAATTTAAATCAACAATCGGGAATCGACGGCGATAGCAATAACACCGACTACGCCAATAGCAAGCTGCAAACTGATTATTTGCATGTCAGAGCTGTCCACTTATTGCAAAATAATGATAATTGAAAAATCGTATTTTTTCCTCGAATAGAATAGAAAATGTACTTCCGTTTTATTAATCCTATTGCTAATTAAAAGTTGCAAACGATGATAGATTGTTAGTAAATACTTTTTTCGAAAAAATTGATTTAATAATTGTGAGCAATTGCGACATTGGTATTTGCAGTTTTCGAAGTTTGTAACGCAATGATGCGATTTGGTGTTTTGTGACGTCATGCGTTTCGGTCGAAACACTTTTTACTTTAACCATGCACGCATTTTTCCTAAACTACGCGCGCATTCTTGCGTATGCAATGCACCCCTGTCTTTGCATATGTTTCGTATCCCTGTTGGTTCAATTTTCATATATTGAAGTAATATATACAAATCTGTTTTTGCACCCGTTACACATAGTGATAATAATAACCGATAATATGTGTAACAGGCAAAACGCAATGTCTCCAGCCCCATATATTACATACATATATATGTATTTGTATATATATATATTATATATATATATACTCTTTATATATATATACTTTAGCCTTTATATATATTTATATACATACATATAATTACGAATTCAGACCGAGGGTTAATTAAAAAAAACCACAAGTTGGTTTTTATAATATTAATTAACACTTTTTATTCAATTCTATCAAAAAGAACTGAAGCCTTTAGATTATCTCGGGGTTGGGATAATATACCTCTAATATCGAAGTTAGGCAGTGCTATCGCGGTAGTGCTATCGCAGTATTGAACTAGCGCTTGGAGGCGCGTTTGAGTTTTTATAGGCAGTTTGGCTTAACCAAAGAGCGAAGATTTAAGAGAGTTTGAGTTTGTAAACTCTTGTTCTCGTGAGGAGAGAGAGATTCCCGAAAAATAGTGGTAACTGGAGAATCCTGAGACGAGTGCGTGAGAGGCGATTCGGATAATTTGTTTTTATTACTTGGCGCGCCAAGTGGTCGACGCTAAACGATCGAAGATCGAATTCGAGTAGCCTAGGGGACAATTGTTATTGTCTCCGAATTTTTGGGGGACAATTGTTTATGTCGCGGACTTTGGGGAACAATTGTTTATGTCGCCGATTTTATGATATTTGTGAGAACGGACTTTTATGTGAACGACGACCGAGGTTAATCGAAGGGCTTTTGTTCTGTTGTACAATGGTATAGTTTTACATGTTTTATGCTTAGGGTAATTATTCTGTGGTACAGTGGTATAATTTTACATGTTTATGCTTAGAGTAATTGGGGGAGTTTTGTTTACAATTATGTGTGTGGAAGGGGAGTTGTGTTTACAGCTTGAGTTTTGTGTGGTGTAGGTGTAGTGTGGGTGTAGTGTAGAATGGATATGTTACTTCCCCATCCTTAAGAAAAAGCCTGCCCTCAGGCGCTTATTCTAGGGTACAATACCGGGGTATCTACTGTTGGTACAACATTTTCAACTTCTGGTTTTACAATGGTTTCATTCTCTGGATTTGAATTTCTAAATTTTACAATTAGCCTCTGGGGTATGGTTTTATATTTGTAAATGAAATACATTAGGGCAAGTACAATTATTATGGCTAGTGCTGTGATTATTATTATTTGAAAAACATTATTTGTTTGAGCGTGCTGTTCGATTATTTCTTTTGCTTGGATATACTCTAGTGGTTCTAATTTAGTTACATTGTTGTTTACATAAATGGTCTGAGTGTAATCTAGCATTGTATTAGTGATTAATATTTCTTCTAACTGAACAGAGCAATTGGACGCTTTAATCATATTGTTGCCTTCTATTGTAATTTCTCTATTAATACAATTCTGATATAAGATTGTCTTGGGAAGGTTCCAAGTTGTAATTATATTTGGTTCAACGTACTTAATTTCAAAGTCAGAGTGTGTTTTGCTGTATCTACATTGCGTTGTTATTTGATTTAATATACCCGTTATACATTTGTTTATGACTAAGCTTTGGGAGCCTGCTGTATAAGTTTGGTTGTTATGTGAAAAGTATTTATCGTGAATAGTTTCTGTTAGTATATTGTTTTCTTTGTCTGGATATGGTACTATTTCAAAGATTGGGGTTTTAATTATTTCTCTTGGAATTTGGGAAATTATCAAGATTTCATTAGTGTCAGACTTGAGCCATGCAGAAGTTTTGATACTAAGGAGTTTTTCGGAATTTACGTGAGTTAATGAATCGTGTCTTAGGAGTTTGGGGTTGAAGATACCTAAACGTGTGAGTTGTAGACCAAGCTCTATGTCTTCTATGTATTCTGTGAATTGCTGTAGGTTAAAAATTACTAAAGCCAACATTTGCTCTTGTTCGCGGAGGTGATTTAGATGATTTGTCGCTTCTATTCCTTTATTGATTGCGTCTATTACATGATTAAGCTCACTTATCTGTATGTTGTTTTTGGAAATATCGCCTATTTGTTGTTGCAACTCTTCTTTATCTTCTTGGTCTAAGGTGCCAAACAAATACTTATAAATTGTTCCCATAAAGTTAGCAAGACCACGTTTGCTGCGTTTTGCGATTCTTATACCATTCATTTCCCTATTGAGTTTTTCTATTAGGTACTTAATTTGCTGTAAATTCTCAAGAAATTGAGCTTGCTTAATTAGTTCTTCGTAAATAATTTCGGTCTTGGTTAGATTAACGGATAGATAATGGTATTCATAATTTATGGGTAGGTCTATTGATCCGGTTTGAAATATTAAATAGCCATTTTTAGCCTGGATAGGAGTTACTTCTAAGTTTTGTGCGTTAACCGTTGTTAGGAGGTATATCATGAGGATCATGCTCGGGAGTAAGCCTGGAATTATCATTATCGTATTTACTTTTATTAGTTTTCTTTTTCCTTTTGAATTTAGACTTATAGTGGATTATTTTTCTGCCTCTGTTTGTTTCCTCGAAATGCTTGTTATCTATCTGCCTTATGTTTCCTGTTTTTCTAAAAGGGTTGGTTGTCTTTGATTTGACCAGAGGGGCTTCTCTGAAGTTGGTGTCTATACCGAAGTCTGTTCTATTTTCATTTAGCTTGTCAATTTTATCTATTTTGTTCTGTTGAGTGTTATAGGCAGGTGTTCCTGCGAAAATAAAGATATCTGCTGGTGTTCGACCCGTTGTATTATGTTTTGTTTTATGATTATATACGTAAAGTATTTTTTCGAATTTTGTAAATTGATTTTCGGGTTCGTTTTCACTCATTATAATTCTTAATTTTTCGTTGACAGTTTTATGAAATCTCTCAATGTCAGAAATTCCATTTTTGCTTGTCGTAATGTTGAGAGTTACTCCCTCTGAATCTAGCCATTACAAATTTCGCATTCATTTATAATATTTTGAATAAGTTTCTGATAGTCGGGATAGTAATAGTGTTCTTTGAACTGAAGAATAAGTTTCTCTATTCCAGGGTGCAATAATTCCTTATGCGTTTTAAGAATGATCTCTTTAAACTGGGCGTATGTTTGAAGATCTATCAATTTACCGCTGGTTCTCATTGTTTTAGTGAGGTTATTTGGACTTATTATTTGGACATAAGCATTTTGAAAGATTTGGAAATCGGCTTCGTTGGGGAAATAGATAACACTTTTTTTAGTGCAGAGATATTCCTTAATTAATTCTTTGGCAAGGGTATCCGTCATTTCTTTGTAAGTGATTTTTATTCTTGTTTTATGAAAATATTTTATTACTTGGACATCATCGAAACTATCTCGTATAAATTCTAGCTGTCTGTTGTAATAATTAAGAGGTCTTTCAGTTATGGGGATGTGACTTTGGCTGTCTTCTTGGGCACTATGCACAGTGGCTGCTGTGGAAAGGGAAACTGTATTTTCCTCACCTAGGAAGTTTTCTTGGATCTGAACTCTGGATAGGGCATCAGCTACGTGATTTTCTTTACCAGGTAGTTACTGAATGTTGTAATCATATTCATTGAGTTTTATCTTCCATCTTTGCAGTTTCATATTAGGATCTTTCATATTGTTTAACCAGACAAGTGGCCTATGATCGCTTAATATGTCAAATTTTCTTCCGAATAAGTAGGACCTAAAATATTTCGTTGCCCAAACTATGGCTAATAGTTCCTTTTCTATTGCCGAATAGTTGAGTTCATGCTCGTTTAAAGTTCTGCTTGCGTAACAGATAGGTCTATGTTCTTGGGATAATTCAGCACCTATAGCTATATTACTCGCATCTGTGGTTAGTGAAAATTTCTTTTCAAAATTAGGGTATATCAAAATGGGATCGGACGTGATGAGTACCTTAAGTTTCTCAAAAGCGGACACGTAATCGCTATCGTTTATATTGATTGTTGCTCCTTTCTTTAGCCTTATTGTCATGGGTTTTGCTATCTTTGCAAAATTAGGGATGAACTTACGGTAAAATCCGCAGAGTCCAAGAAAAGACTTTATTCCTTTTGTGGTTTTAGGAATAGGAAAGTTGACAATTGCTTTTATCTTATTGGGGTTTGGTTTGATGCCATCTGTTGTGATAATGTGACCGAGAAATTCTGTTTCTTTCTTCAGAAATTCACATTTATCAAGTTGCAACTTTAGATTGGCTGATCGAAGCTTATCAAATACCCTTTTTAGTGATGTTATATGTTCTTCCAACGAAGTGGAGTAAACAATAATATCATCTAAATAGACTAAACAATCCTTGTAGATCAAATCTTCTAAGAGATTGTTCATGCAACGTTGAAAGGTTGCTGGTGCATTTTTCAGACCAAAGGGCATACGAGTATATTCGTAATGTCCATGTTTTGTTGAAAATGCTGTCTTGGCAATTGATTGTGGGTCCATTTGGATTTGATGGAAACCCTTAGCTAGATCGATAGTTGTGAAATATTGACAACGTCCGAGTTTGTCTAATATTTCATCCATTAGTGGAATGGGGAATTTGTCATCAATGGTTATTTCATTGAGACTGCGATAGTCTATGACTAATCGAAATTTTGCTTTGCCAGAAGCGTCACTTTTTTTGGGACAATCCAAATCGGAGAACAATAAGGAGACTTAGATTTTCTAATTATTTTTTGTTCAATCATTTCGTTAATTTGTCTGTTGACTTCTAGGTCGAAAGCTTGGGGATACTTGTAAGGTTTTTTGTAGATAAGGTCTTCGTGTTTTGTGTGAATAGAGTGTTTAATCGTACTCGTGAAGGTCAAATTTTCACCTTCTTTGTACTGAATATCACTATATTCAAGCAAGACATGCGAAAGTTGCTCCCTTTCCTCTGCATTTAAATGATCTAATCTAAATACATTGGACTCTCTTAACTCGTCGTCTAAGGCGTAGTTAGAGTGGGTTGCTAGAAGGGCTTCTTCTATGTAAGGGGTGATTTGAGGGTTTTCCTCATTTTTAGAAGACTTGGGGCACTCATTGGTGGTCTTAGACTCTTCTAATTTAGATAACTTGGGGCACTCATTGGTAACCTTGGACTTATCTAATTTTAAGTGGGGTTTCCGCTTAAGTTTTCGGAGGGATTTCTCCTTAGTTGAGGTGTTTAAAGGGGTTTCCTTTGATTTTCGGAGGGTTTTCTCCTTAGTTAGGGTAGTTAGAGGGGTTTCCTCTGCTTTAGATGATTTAGGGCACTCATTGGTAGCCTTTGAGTCATCTGTTTGGATGTGGTCGTACCACATTTTGAAAGGATAGCCATTTATGATGACTGTTTGAGTTGAATAATCGATTTGAGCATTAGTTGACTCTAAATAATTTCTTCCTAATAGCAAATCATATTTCTCAGAAAAGTTATGAATATAGAAGGTTTGCTTGTTAGGGCAAAGTTTGCTTGGGTGAAATGAAACATTTTGGTTCAAAACTATGATGCCATTTATAGTATGGACTTTTACTTTGGAGGTTTTAATAGGAAAGTTAAAGAAGTTTTGTTTCATGATGTTAATAGACGAACCGGTGTCTATTAAACATTTGAGGGTGATGTTATTTAATTTAATTTTTAAGAACGGGCATCCTCTTCCTCTGAGTCGCTTTCCGACTCCGAGGCTGGTTGAAGAAAATTTTCACCTGTGTCCATTTTATACTGGCCACTGGTGCTTTCTCTTGCCGTTTGACTGGAGGGTTTGGTGCACTATTATTTTGCTGTTGATGATTTAAGGGGTTCTGGGCTCTACCATGGCTTAATTTCTGTTTGAACTCATTCATAACTTGCGAATTAGCTTCAGCAGGCTTAGAATGGGTGTTTTGGTTTGATTTGCCTGCATTATGCATGGCATTGTTTGAGAAATTTTGATAATTTCCCTTATTCTTTGAATTTTGTGGTGAATTTGTATTTGAGTTAGAATTGTTCTGTGGCTTTGTTTTATCATTGAAGACCGTTTCGTAAACGCCTTCTTGCTGTGCTACTTGTTTAAGTTTGGACACAGTTGTTATATCGTGCCTAGCGAGGGTCATAAACAATCTATCGGGTAATTTCCTCATTATAACGTCTTTGACCGTGTTATTCATGGCATTTGTGTATAATATCGTGTTGCTAACATTGTTTTCTAACATTAACTTATTGGAAATAATGAATGACTTAGTCTCTAGGTCTTCTACGAACTTACGGATACTTCCAGCGAAGGGGGTATTATAAAGGCGGCGAAGTAGTTCCACACATGGTGTTTGCGTCTTATACTCGCTGATAAGGGCATTCATCAGGTCCGGCCAAGTCCTGGCTCCAGATAATTGCGATACTCTCTGAGCGTCTCCTGCCAACTGCATTTCGATTGCGCTGAAGCACACATGTTGTTGCCTGGTGTCCGTCGTTGGGTATAGTTGTAGTATGAATTCAATTCTTCGGATGAAGGCACTGAGCTCCTGGGTGCTGCCACTGAATGTAGGCACTTGTCTTATTTGACCCAAGGCCTGACTCAAGTGTGTTTCCGACAGTAGTTTAACTTGTTCCGTTGACATCGTCATCATTTAATGTTATATTTTTTGAAGTTTGTTGCAGTGATAGAGTTTTTTGATTTATTGCACTTTTGTTGTAGTGATAGAGTTAGTGATAGGGTTTTTTGTTTTTACACTTTTATGGTTCGTTTGCAGTGAGTTGGCTCGTATATGTCAACTACCGACTCACGTGGTTCTTTGGCGGATTCTAAGTCTTCGTCGTATTACGATTCGCGTTCACTATAGCGCCGATTCGCGTGGTCTAATCTTTTTTAAAGGATAAGTCTTGGTCGTACAAGACTCCTTTGTCACTAGATTAGTTTTTGGAACGAGTCGCACGATTTTTACTTGAGAATCCTACCGGCTGCGCCAATTACGAATTCAGACCGAGGGTTAATTAAAAAAAAACACAAGTTGGTTTTTATAATATTAATTAACACTTTTTATTCAATTCTATCAAAAAGAACTGAAGCCTTTAGATTATCTCGGGGTTGGGATAATATACCTCTAATATCGAAGTTAGGCAGTGCTATCGCTGACGATAGCGTACTCAGTATTGAACTAGCGCTTGGAGGCGCGTTTGAGTTTTTATAGGCAGTTTGGCTTAGCCAAAGAGCGAAGATTTAAGAGAGTTTGAGTTTGTAAACTCTTGTTCTCGTGAGGAGAGAGAGATTCCCGAAAAATAGTGGTAACTGGAGAATCCTGAGACGAGTGCGTGAGAGGCGATTCGGATAATTTGTTTTTATTACTTGGCGCGCCAAGTGGTCGACGCTAAACGATCGAAGATCGAATTCGAGTAGCCTAGGGGACAATTGTTATTGTCTCCGAATTTTTGGGGGACAATTGTTTATGTCGCGGACTTTGGGGGACAATTGTTTATGTCGCCGATTTTATGATATTTGTGAGAACGGACTTTTATGTGAACGACGACCGAGGTTAATCGAAGGGCTTTTGTTCTGTTGAACAATGGTATAGTTTTACATGATTTATGCTTAGGGTAATTATTCTGTGGTACAGTGGTATAATTTTACATGTTTATGCTTAGAGTAATTGGGGGAGTTTTGTTTACAATTATGTGTGTGGAAGGGGAGTTGTGTTTACAGCTTGAGTTTTGTGTGGTGTAGGTGTAGTGTGGGTGTAGTGTAGAATGGATATGTTACTATATGTATTCTATTTACAGCCGAAAAGATATACATATGTACATATGTAGTGCAAAGTTGCTTTAAATTCCAACTCAGCCCACGAGTATAAGAGTTATAAAGTGGTTAAGTGAAATGCAATGGTTATCCGCAATATATTAAGAACGCTGTCATAAATTTTGACAAAGTGACGCTGCTTATGGCTTCGTCACAGCTTATTTATATGCGTCTGTGTATGAATACGTGTATATGCGTGTATTATTTCATTGGTCAAGCACAAATGTGTGTGTGCGTTTGAATGCAAACCAGTCGAACGCTACAGTCAGGTGCTGACTGTAGAAGGCCATGGATTATTATAGTATCTTTTATTTTCCGTTATTTATAATGAAAATTTTGCATTATTTGGATTATTATTAAGCATTTAAAAATATAAACTTTTTATTCTTATTATTTTATTCGAACGACACGCACAAATTTAATTGACGGATAGAAGAAGAAGAACGCATAAACAATGCAAAAGCGAATACAAGAATTATAAGCATTAGGTAGGGCGAGAGTGCAATAAGTTTATGTATACATTTTTGCTTTTGTCAAACAGTAGTGGTGTCCGCGGAAGTTGTAGAGTAGCTTAGTGGAGTGTGTGCCGGATTCGAAGACCAATGATGTTTGACAGCGTTCGAGTTCGAATCCTGCCGCGGATCATCAATGTGTGGCGAGTTTTCCTTTTTTTGTTTCTTTTCTATTAAATAATTTTAAAGCTTAACAAACAATACGTTTTAAATTTTTTGGTTCGCAACATATGTAATTAGAACACTTTTATAAACTTTGCCGAATGTTGCACAAATCTGACAGTTGCGTACATACGCCGAATACGGCAATTAATGTGTGTTAGAGCGGGACGCCGAAACGTAAATGTGCAAATGCAGACATGCATGTATCGGCGTCCCGCTCTTACATTCGTAACTTATTGATTGTCTTAAATATTGCAAAAAAAACATGAGATTTAATTTTTGAAAACTATTTTTATTGATATTTAATTAAATAACTGTATTTTTCATTTAAGCTTATAGGAATAAAAAAAAATAACCAAAAAAAAGTAATTAAAATAAAAAGTTTCACCAGCCGGCCGCACATGGGATTCGAACTCACACACGCAGGACCGCTGTCCGCCACTCTAAACACTAAGCCACCGCCTCATTTACCGATTGATCGGCAAAGTTGCATTCTGAGCTAATTATGTTACCATTCTATGCAAATAAAAAGTTTTGTAAAATGCTGTGTGTCCGACGATTCGAACTTCGGTATGATGCGTAAATTAGGTCTTAATATGCGCAGAGGTATACGTTCAAATTGAGTTTAATTCCGATCATATCTCACTTATTTTTAGTCCGATTTCTATGAAATTTTCAGAAAACACCCGTGGCAAGGTATTTGTCATGTGAGATATACAACTTTTGTTGTTGGGTGTATATTGTGTATATTAAATCGTTATTACTGATTTACAGAGGCGGGAAGGGGCGTGGCCAAATTTCAAAAAAACTTTGAAACACTGCAACATACATGGATGTTGTCACAAAATTTGAAGACTCTAGCTCTTATAGTTTCTGAGATCCAGGTGTTCATACAGACAGACAGACGGACAGACGGACAGACAGACAGACATCAATCGACTCGGCTGTTGATACTGATTCCGAATATATATAGTTTATGGGGTCGGAGATGCCTCCTTCTGCCTGTTACGCACAAACTCGTTCCGACAAACACAGTAGACCATGAATTTTTTTAAAATCCATGGCCTAAAAATGCGTGTGGATAGAAAAGAAGAGAAGAACAACACATGGCGCTACGCGCTCGCATTCTCTTTCCTTTTCTTTCCTACATGAGCATTGCAATGACGTCACAGCTTGCTGGTCTGTATACAAAATCAAAGCGAACAAGGTTTTTGTTTAATAACTTCTGTGTTGACAGGAGTTGAACTCATGCACTCCCACACAAAATCTTTAATGCTTGCCGTCGGCCAATCTAACCACCAAGCCACTGCCTCACTTTTTGTTCGATCGGCAAAATTTCACTTTGATCCAATTCTGTTACCATTCTAAGCAAATAAAAAGATTTGTAAAAAGCTGTGTGTCCGACGCTAGATTTGAACTTTGGTATGCTTGCGTAAATTAGGTATTAATAAAACCCATAAGTATATGTTCAAATTAAGTTTAATTCGGATCATATACTTATCTTTAGTCAGTTTTAAATGAAATTTTTAAAAAACAACCGTGCTAAGGTATTTGTCATGTGAGATTTACAACTTTGGTTGTTGTGTGTATATTGTAAATTTTAAATAAGTGATACTGATTTATAGAAGCGGGAAGGGGCGTGGCCTTTGAATCACTGCAACATACACGGATGTTATCACAAAATTTGAAGACTCTAGCTGCTATTGTTTCTAAGATCCAGGTGTTCATACAGACAGACAGACTGACAGACAGACGGACGGACAGATAGGGCTCAATCGACTCGGCTGTTGATACTGATTCATAAAATATATAGTTTATGGCGTCGGAGATGCCTCCTTCTGCCTGTTACGCACATTTTCTTTCCGACAAACACAATAGACAATGAATTTTTTAAAATCCATGGCCTAATTATAATCCAATTAAAGCTAAATTTTCATTTTAATTAACGGAAAATAAATGATACGAGTAACCTATGACAATCCATGGCCTTCTACAGTCTGTACACACACTTCACTAAGCTACTGTACAACTCCCGCGGCCGCCACTAATGTTTGGCATTACGTAAAAATGCATACATAAACTTATTGCCCTCTCGCCCTATCTAATCCTTATAATTCTTGTCTATTCGCTCTTGCATTGTTTAGAACTTTCTCTTCCCCGTGAAAGGACGTATTTTTTTTGCGCTTCGATTTTTTTGTGTTTTTATTGAAATTAACCGCTGTTTTATACATCTTTCATTTTAAAACAGATCTTTTATTTATAGCCCGTTCACGATGCGAGTGCATGCCTTATAAATAAGTCAAACTAATCTTTGTTTGCTTATTTTATATATGTTTTCTGCTCCTCTGGTGCTTTGTTTTCATCACCACTATTAATGTTTTTTTTTTCTATCTTTATTTTTTTAGCGCGCCTAAGCATCTCTCACGCTTTGCTGCTCTCTCTGCTGCACTGTTGTTGTTATGGTTCCAACGGAGTTCCAATATCGCTTGTTAGAACGAGATTACGGGAGGGGCGTCTTTTTCCTCAGAACCTTAATGGTGGTTCCTTGTATTGTTTTAAATTTTGGCTTTTATATTTCGAGATTAATTCACAACACGTCTGCTCGTTTCTGTTGGTACAATAGGAATGAATTTATTCTGCTGTTCAAACATCACTTGATGGGTACACGGGTTTTGGATTCTTAGAACTACAATGTTGCAAAAAATGCCCAGTCGGCATTTGTCCCTTTCCTTTTTATTTGTACAAGTAGAGCAATGTACTCTTGGTTCCAGATTGAACCATATATGTTTATATATATATATATTGGTATGCGTTTGGGTTTCTTGTAAGTTATAATATAAATGTTAATATGTCAAGTATGCACCTGAGTTACTTTGTAAGCAAGTTGTTGTTCCCCCGCTTCAGCTTAGGAGGGGGTACACTGCTGATCGGGGGAAGGGTGCATGTGGTAACTCCTCCCCCCGGGATTGAAGTGACGGCGGCATCGAGGGAAGTGACGGAAAGAACTGTGCTGGTGTCGATGATGGAGTGAATATGGTTGTTCTCCACTTCACCATCACTATCGCTATGATGGTCCCTGCTAGTATGGCCAAAACGATGTAAATAGCTGTGAACTGGGTTCGCGTCATGTTTTGGATATAAACCAACTTATTCCGGTTATTTTCGTTTTCCAAATGCAGCTTTGGGAGGTTTAGATTTTCTATTGTGTTATTGATTTCCACCCTTTTGTACAGGGGAATAACAAGCTTTATTGAGTCGTCGATCTTTATCTCTGCATTTCCGTAGGTAAATCCATTAATAGTCAGGTTGCAGTCTTTGTAGGTAATGATGGCGTTTCCCGTCACTTGGAATGGCCTCGCGCAATTTGAGTGTATTTGCGTTCGAACTCCATTTAATACCAAAATATTTCCTTTCGCAGGTTCCAAGATACGTTCCTTGTCGTCAACTTCCGCGTCACAGACCGCCAAATCCGCGTTGGCGATTGATCGAAGGCACCTTTCGTCTCCATTAGGGATATCTTCTAGTTAAGATTTACAAATATATTGTTCGTGAACTTTGTCACATTTTTCTTTTACAGACATCTTTGTTAAATAAAATATAATTTGGAATTTGCAGATATTTTGTTTTGTTTAAGGGTATTTGTTTGCGCCAAAAATGTGAAAAGACAGAATAGAAAAGTAGCGGTATATGTACAGATACATTTGCATTCTCTCGTAACAAGCACAGTGGTTTAGTAAAGCAAGTTTGCAATTAAAATTTATGCCTTCCTAGATTGTGCATGTTATTAAGAATTAAGGAAGCATTTAATTGACTACATAAGGGATTTTCGAGTGGTAATTTTGTGAGAGCATAAGTTAATTAAATCAAAAAAAGAAATGGCTCCGAAACGAAATAAAGACTCTGAACGTCACTTGTCTCGCGATAGCTTAATAAATTCATTGAGGCGAAATAAAGAATATATAACTAACAACTGCAGTTCAATGATTGCGGCAGAATTGGAGACACGGCTTAGTTTAGTTGAGTCAACCTTTACGCAATTAAATACAATTCAGAGCGTAATCGAACAGACAACTGACGACGCTATTGAGTGGGATACGCGCCAAGTAATAGAAGAACTGTACTGCGAAATAAAGGCAAAAATTCTGAGTGCATTAAATAACAGAGGAAGACATTCCGTTGCATTGGCTGATCCTTATGAAAACTCTACGATGGTGAATCCATCTCGTATGTCCAAACTGCCAAAGTTAACATTACCTAGGAAGGTTTACTGAATGGACTAGTTGGTTTAACGCGTTCACTACGCTGGTTGAATCGGACAATGATATCGATGAGCTTTCCAAATTTATACATTTGAAGTCGTGTTTGGATGCCAGTCCGCTTAGTACTATAGACTGTTTGGAACTATCGTCAGAGAACTATAGAAAAGCGCTTCAGTTGCTGCGTGAGCGGTGTGAAAATAAGGCAGTAATCGTACAGTCGCATGTATGCGAATTGTTTAATCTCTCAAGCAGTCTGAGGCAGATTGCTTAGGTGGGTTAGTTGACTCTGTTAATTCTGTTAATGTTAGAGGCAATCATTTTTCACCTTATTAGAGGGAAATTAGATGATGAGTCTTTGGAAAAGTGGGAAGCAGAATATGATTGCTCACATTTGCCTTCTTGGAGCTTTCTGTCGCAATTTATTTGTAATAGGGGACGAAACTTAGCAGGAAGAGATGTTCGGAAAGGAATTGCTGTGCATGGGTATAGCAAAGGTTCAAATAAACGCACAAGCCTACCAACGACCGCAGGGAACAACGTCACGACTCAATGCTATAGTTGCTAAGGGCCAGATCAGCTAAAATTGTGCCCGAAATTTACGGAGCTAACACCCCTGCAACGATATCATGAGGTGAAAAAACAAAACTTGTGCCTAGTGTGCTTCAATAAGCGGCATCAAACTAAGGATTGTAAGGCTCCACGTTGTTCTATTTGTAGCAAACCTCACCACTTGATGCTGCATCGAGAGTCAAGTGAGATGGGAGATTCAGGTAGAAACAACAATCAGGCTAGTTCGAGGGCACTGCACAGTTCGCTTTTGTCCAATTATGCATCGAGCTTCTTGGCTACTGGAGTAGTTTTATTGAAGGCTGCTAGTGGAGAGTTCCATTCCTGTAGATGTGTGCTTGATTCCGGAAGTCAGCTAAATTTTATAACTGATAGGCTCTCTAACAAATTAAAACTTAAAGTTGACGCAGTGCGGTACATCCTGAACGGAATAGGAAACGCTAAATCAGATACATTGGGAGAAGTCAGCGCGTCGTTTAAATCCCGAGTTACGAGTTTTTCAGCAACTGCGAGGTTCTGCGTTTTGCCCGAAATAACTGAATATAAACCAGCCAACACAACGTAATTAGGATTGTTTATTGCAAGAAAGCTCAATTTAGCTGACCCAGAATTCGATTCTGATAAGCAAATTGACATGCTAATTGGAGTCATGTTATTCTTTGAATTGATTCTCGCAGGTCAGATCCAAATGGGAGCGAACAAACCTGTGTTACAAAAATCCTTGTTAGGCTGGATTGTTGTGGGTGAATGCGGTTTAAATGAGAATGCAACTTTGATTTGCAATGCTTCAAAAAATAATAAACAAGAGGTAGATAGATAGATTGCATAGTTTAGTAGAGAAGTTTTGGGAAACGAAATATGTTCCTAAGCCTTTAAACAAGTTCAGTGAGGAAGAGCAAAATTGCGAAAACCACTTTACATCTACAGTAAAACTATCACCAGCCAATCGTATTATTGTCAAGTTGCTCTTCAAGGAGCCTAAGGGGGAGTTAGGTGATTCCTACGAGATTGCTCTAGGAAGTTTTCTAAACTTGGAAAAGCAGCTGAATAGAAATTCTGAATTGAAGAAAGACTATACAGACTTCATAGAAGAGTATCGCAATCTGGATCACTTAGAAGAGGTAGCCACGGACGAGATTCGCCACGTCAAGTACATCATGCCTCATCACCCTGTGATTCGACCAGATAGCGCGACAACTAAATTGAGAGTTGTGTTCGACGCTTCTTGTAAGACTACAAATGGGGTATCGTTACATGAAACCATGTTAGTAGGGCCAACATTGCAACCAGAGTTGTTTGAAATTCTCACACGATTTCGTTTTCACAAATATGCTCTGACTGCTGATATCTCGAAGATGTATAGACAGATTTTAGTAGACTCTGATGACTGTAATTGGCAATGCATTCTATGGCGTCAGCACAAGGAGGCAGAGATAAAGGTTCTTCGACTGAAAAGAGTCACATACGGCACCAACTCAACCATTTTTGGCAGTTCGCTGTTTGTATTATTTAGCGGAACTCTTCGGTAATCTTTACCCTCTGGCTAAGGCAGCTGTCGTATCAAACTTTTATATGGACAACATGCTTTGCGGAGCAGACTCCACCAATGAACTCTATAGTTTAGAACAAGAAGTCACGGAGCTTCTTAAAAAGGGAGGTTTTGAACTTCGTAAGTGGCGCACTAATTGTCGGGTAACAATTTATTGGAATTCAATTCAGGACCGTGGACAAAATGGTGCGATTTTAACAAAGAGAGTAGTGCTTTCTGAGCTAGCTCAACTGTTCGATCCACTTGGATTTTTAAGCCCTGTTTTAATTTTGGGAAAAATATTTATGCAGGAGCTTTGGTTGCTTAAGCAAGAGTGGGATGAAGAGCTACCTCCCAGTTACTCGCTTCAGTGGCAAAAGTATAGGAATGAGTTAAGTCTTGTGCACGAATGTTCGTTAACTAGAAGCGTTTTACCAGTTGATAGCGAAACGGAAACTTTAGAGTTGCATGGGTTCTCAGATGCATCTTGCCGAGCCTATGGCGCGGCAATATATGCGCGAGCTGTCGACAAGAATGGATGTATAACAGTCAACTTGGTGACTGCGAAATCCAATGTGTCACTAGTAAGAGCAGTATCCTTACCGCGCTTAGAGCTAGAAGGCGCGAAATTGCTCGCTCAGCTTATGACAAAAATAAAGGCATGTGTGCCCGTTCCCGTGCATAGCACAAACTATTTCACTGACTCAACTATTGTACTAAACTGGATAAGTTCACAATCTAGTAGATTGACTACGTTTGTTGCAAATCGAGTAGCATTAATTCAAGAATTGTCAAGCGTTCAGGATTGGTATAGGGTAGATACAAAACTGAATCCGGCAGATATAGTGTCGCGGAGTATGCATTCTTCTGACCTTAAAAGTTTCGAGTTATGGTGGCATGGTCCAAGGTTCTTGCAATTAGCGGTTGAAACGTGGCCCCCAATGCGGTGGCAGTTGAAATTAAAGGTGGACTAAAATACATTATTTTCAATATCCAGCACCTGTATTTTAATGAAGAAGTTGAAAAAATGTGAGCTAATCCGTTCTCCAAATATACAGGGGCTTAGCCCATTTCTTGATTTATCAAATCATACGAGTAGGAGGTAGAATTTCTCAAGCTAATGTACCATACGAAGTCAAACACCCAATATTATTACCAAATACGCACGTGCTAATTAATGCATACACCGAAGCAATATGCACGCAGGAGCACATGCATTATGTGCTTTTGTGCGTCAAGAAAATTGGGTTATCAACGCCAGAAAGGTAGCTCGCAGAACGGTTCGTAGCTGCATAGCCTGCTTCCGTCAACGGCCACAACGTGCCAACCAGATTATGGGCGCTTTGCCAGCAAACAGAGTGCAAATTGGTGCGCACCCTTTTGAGCGAGCGGGATTGGACTTTGCTGGACCATTGTGGATGCACTGCAATCAGCGAGGACGCAGGCCCACTAAGGTGTATTTGTGCGTCTTTGTATGCATGCTGACCAAGGCATGCCATCTGGAGCTGAGCA
Organism: Zaprionus indianus; assembly: GCA_018904595.1. NCBI lineage: Eukaryota > Metazoa > Arthropoda > Insecta > Diptera > Drosophilidae > Zaprionus > Zaprionus indianus. Next base: position 1,641 of record JAEIHA010000147.1, on the reverse strand, counting down.
CAAATGCCTTCATCGCGGCTCTCAAACGATTCTTCGCCCGACGTGGACTCAGCGCGGAACTATCATGCGACAACGCAACTAACTTTGTTGGAGCTGCAAGGGAGCTGGGTGCAGAAGCTAATCAATTATGGAATGATAAGCCCCGGATCATCAACCATTGCAGCAATTTGGGAGTGCAGTTTCGGTTCATTCCCCCCCGCTCACCACACTTTGGTGGCTTGTGGGAAAGCGCTGTGAAAGTGGCCAAGCAACACATAGTCCGATGTTTCAATGGTGCTTCACTGAATTGCGAAGAGTTGTCTACAGCTATAACACAAGTGGAGGCGGTAATGAATTCAAGACCGCTCCACCCGATGTCTTCTGATCCGAATGATCTTGAAGCTTTAACTCCAGGACATTTTTTAATTGGAAGACCGCTAAACTCGTTAACAGAACAATGCGACGACTTCATTGTTAAACTATCGTTGACCAATCGATGGAAACGCATTGTGGCAGTGCACCATACATTTTGGCAGCGATGGTCGAAGGAGTATTTAAATCTGTTGCAGCAACGCAACAAATGGGCATGTTAGTTCTCATCGCAGAAGACAACACACCCCAGGACGCTGGGCGTTGGGACGTGTTCACGAATGTCATCCTGGCAACGACAAGGCTGTACGAGTGGTGACAATCAAAACTAAGGGAGGATTGTTTAAACGCAACATACACAAAATTTGCCCACTGCCGAGTGAAGAGGTAGCTTAACTGGTTTTGGAAGGAGCTTCCAAGGCCGGGAGTATGTTTGCGCCAAAAATGTAATATTTAAAACTTAATTATGTTTGCGCTAAAAATGTAATATTTCAAATTTAATTTAAATTGTTCTATCGATATATTATGAAAACGATGTATTCACACTACAAGTATTGTAACGATCGTGCATATTGGAGAAGCACGCCCATCTCTAATGAGATGCAATAAAATTCATTCTAACTTTCGTCTTGGTTAAGTGCAGCAGCATTTTTCTCTTTAAAATACTTTCTCTCTCGTCTTTACGAGCTCGCTTAAGAAGAGCGAAAACAGTATTGGTATAGTGTGAGCGAGTTTATAATTTTCGAGACTTTTATATACAAAATAACATTTGTTTTGTTTATAGATGTATCCATTTCTAATAGTCTGTATAGATGTTCTTGGGATTCTATTTTAACATTTTGTTCTGTAAATATATCCATAATTTTATCTGTTTCTTCCGTTGACAATATAAATTTAGGAATTACTCTTAATTTAGTTAACAATATGCTTTCTAATATGTTTGAAATATGTTTATATAATATATCTATGTTATAGCCCAATCTGTTTGTATATTGTAGAGCATGAATTTCATTATGTTCTTGTATTAAATGTTTAAAAATTTCGTTTTTAAAATTCTTATGTTTTGGAACCTTACTACAACTTCATTTTCGTTATTAATTTCTGATGCTAATTCGCCTAAGCTATTATGTTATGTATATTTTGAAACTCATCTTGCTCCTCTGTTTTGCCTCTTTCTTGGAGTTAAAATATTAATTTTTTCTTTAACCTTGTTAAGTTTTTCCTCTAGTGTTTTCATTTCCTGCAGTGCACTTTGCAACTGTTCTATATTCTTCTTATAATCTTCAATACAGA
>JAEIHA010000146.1:0-56987 GCA_018904595.1 Zaprionus indianus | reverse complement strand
CCTGTGTCTTGCATGTGTCTAGCCTGTGTCTAGGCTGTGCGTAGCCTGTGTCTAGCCTGTGTCTAGCTTGTGTCTAGCCTGTGTCTAGCCTGTGTCTAGCCTGTGTCTAGCCTGTGTCTAGCCTGTGTCTAGCATGTGTCTAGCCTGTGTCTATCATGTGTCTAGCCTGTGTCTAGCCTGTGTCTAGGCTGTGTCTAGCTTGTGTCTAGCCTGTGTCTAGCCTGTGCCTAGCCAGTGTCTAGCCAGTGCCTAGCCTGTGCCTAGCCTGTGCCTTGCCTGTGTCTAGCCTGTGCCTTGCCTGAGACAGGCATGTGCATAGCGTGTGCCTAGCCAGTGTCTAGCCAGTGTCTAGCCAGTGCCTAGCCTGTGCCTTGCCAGTGTCTAGCCTGTGTCTAGCCTGTGTCTAGCCTGTGTCTAGCCTGTGTCTAGCCTGTGTCTAGCCTGTGTCTAGCCTGTGTCTAGCCTGTGTCTAGCCTGTAACTAGCCTTTGTCTAGCCTGTGTCTAGCCTGTGTCTAGCCTGTGTCTAGCCTGTGTCTAGCCTGTGTCTAGCCTGTGTCTAGCCTGTGTCTAGCCTGTGTCTAGCCTGTAACTAGCCTTTGTCTAGCCTGTGTCTAGCCTGTGTCTAGCCTGTGTCTAGCCTGTGTCTAGCCTGTGTCTAGCCTGTGTCTAGCCTGTGTCTAGCCTGTGTCTAGCCTGTGTCTAGCCTGTGTCTAGCCTGTGTCTAGCCTGTGTCTAGCCTGTGTCTAGCCTGTGTCTAGCCTGTGTCTAGCATGTGTCTAGCCTGTGTCTAGCCTGTGTCTAGCCTGAATCTAGCCTGTGTCTAGCCTGTGTCTAGCCTGAATCTAGCCTGTGTCTAGCCTGTGTCTAGCCTGTGTCTAGTCTGTTTCTAGCCTGTGCCTAGCCAGTGTCTAGCCTGTGTGTAGCCTGTGTCTAGAATGTGTCTAGCCTGTGCCTAGCCAGTGTCTAGCCTGTGCCCAGCCAGTGTCTAGCCTGTGCCCAGCCAGTGTCTAGCCTGTGTCTAGCCTGTGCCTAGCCAAATTCTAGCCTGTGTCTAGCCTGTGCCTTGCCTGTGACTGGCATGTGCATAGCCTGTGCCTAGCCTGTGTCTAACCTGTGTCTAGCCTGTGTCTAGCCTGTGCCTAGCCAGTGTCTAGCCAGTGCATAGCCTGTGCCTAGCCTGTGCCTAGCATATGTCTAGCCTGTGCCTTGCCTGAGACAGGCATGTGCATAGCGTGTGCCTAGCCAGTGTCTTGCCAGTGTCTAGCCAGTGCCTAGCCTGTGCCTAGCCAGTGTCTAGCCTGTGTCTAGCCTGTGTCTAGCCTGTGTCTAGCCTGTGTCTAGCCTGTGTCTTGCCTGTGTCTAGCCTGTGTCTAGCCTGTGTCTAGCCTGTGTCTAGCCTGTGTCTAGCCTGTGTCTAGCCTGTGTCTAGCCTGTGTCTAGCCTGTGTCTAGCCTGTGTCTAGCCTGTGTCTAGCCTGTGTCTAGCCTGTGTCTAGCCTGTGTCTAGCCTGTGTCTAGCCTGTGTTTAGCCTGTGTCTAGCCTGTGTCCAGCATGTGTCTAGCCTGTGTCTAGCCGGTGTCTAGCCTGTGTCTAGCCTGTGTCTAGCTTGTGTCTGGCCTGTGTCTAGCCTGTGTCTAGCCTGAATCTAGCCTGTGTCTAGCCTGTTTCTAGCCTGAATCTAGCCTGTGTCTAGCCTGTGTCTAGCCTGTGTCTAGTCTGTTTCTAGCCTGTGCCTAGCCAGTGTCTAGCCTGTGTCTAGCCTGTGTCTAGCCTGTGCCTAGCCAGTGTCTAGCCTGTGCCCAGCCAGTGTCTAGCCTGTGCCCAGCCAGTGTCTAGCCTGTATCTAGCCTGTGCCTAGCCAGTTTCTAGACTGTGTCTAGCCTGTGCCTTGCCTGTGACTGGTATGTGCATAGCCTGTGCCTAGCCTGTGTCTAGCCTGTGTCTAGCCTGTGCCTTGCTTGAGACTGGCATGTGCATAGCGTATGCCTAGCCAGTGTCTAGCCTGTGCCTAGCCTGTGCCTTGCCTGAGACTGGCATGTGCATAGCGTATGCCTAGCCAGTGTCTAGCCAGTGCCTAGCCTGTGCCTAGCCAGTGTCTAGCCTTTGTTTAGCCTGTGCCTAGCCAGTGTGAAGCCTCTGTCTAGCCTGTGTCTAGTCTGTGCCTTGACGGTGTCTAGCCGGTGTCTAGCCTGTGTCTAGCCTGTGACTAGCCTGTGTCTAGCCTGTGTCTAGCCTGTGTCTAGCCTGTGTCTAGCCTGTGTCTAGCCTGTGTCTAGCGTTTGTCTAGCCTGTGTCTAGCCTGTGTCTAGCCTCTGTCTGACCTGTGTCTAGCCTGTGTCTAGCTTGTGTCTAGCCTGTGTCTAGCCTGTGTCTAGCCTGTGTCTATCCTGTGCCTAGCCAGTGTTTAGCCTGTGCCTAGCCAGTGTCTAGCCTGTGCCCAGCCAGTGTCTAGCCTGTGTCTAGCCTGTGCCTTGCCTGTGAATGGCATGTGCATAGCCTGTGCCTAGCCAGTGTCTAGCCTGTGTCTAGCCTGTGCCTTGCCTGAGACTGGCATGTGCATAGCGTATGCCTAGCCAGTGTCTAGCCAGTGCCTAGCCTGTGCCTAGCCAGTGTCTAGCCTTTGTCTAGCCTGTGCCTAGCCAGTGTGTAGCCTCTGTCTAGCCTGTGTCTAGTCTGTGTCTTGACGGTGTCTAGCCTGTGTCTAGCCTGTGACTAGCCTGTGTCTAGCCTGTGTCTAGCCTGTGTCTAGCCTGTGTCTAGCCTGTGTCTAGCCTGTGTCTAGCCTTTGTCTAGCCTGTGTCTAGCCTGTGTCTAGCCTCTGTCTGGCCTGTGTCTAGCCTGTGTCTAGCTTGTGTCTAGCCTGTGTCTAGCCTGTGTCTAGCCTGTGTCTATCCTGTGCCTAGCCAGTGTTTAGCCTGTGCCTAGCCAGTGTCTAGCCTGTGCCCAGCCAGTGTCTAGCCTGTGTCTAGCCTGTGCCTAGCCAGTTTCTAGCCTGTGTCTAGCCTGTTTGTAGCCTGTGTCTAGCCTGTGTCTAGCCTGTGTCTAGCTTGTGTCTAGCCAGTGTCTTGCCTGTGCCTAGCCTGTGTCTAGCCTGTGTCTAGCCTGTGTTTAGAATGTGTCTAGCCTGTGTCTAGCCTGTGTCTAGCCTGTGTCTATCCTGTGTCTAGCCTGTGCCCAGCCAGTGTCTAGCCTGTGTCTAGCCTGTGCCTAGCCAGTTTCTAGCCTGTGTCTAGCCTGTTTCTAGCCTGTGTCTAGCCTGTGTCTAGCCTGTGTCTAGCCTGTGTCTAGCTTGTGTCTCGCCAGTGTCTAGCCTGTGCCTAGCGTGTGTCTAGCCTGTGTCTAGCCTGTGTTTAGAATGTGTCTAGCCTGTGTCTAGCCTGTGTCTAGCCTGTGTCTATCCTGTGTCTAGCCTGTGTCTAGCCTGAGTCTAGCCTGTGTCTAGCCTGTGTCTAGCCTTTGTCTGGCCTGTGTCTACCCTGTGTCTAGCCTGTGTCTAGCTTGTGTCTAGCCAGTGTCTAGCCTGTGTCTAGCCTGTGTCGAGCCTGTGTCTTGCCTGTGTCTAGCCTGTGTTTAGAATGTGTCTAGCCTGTGTCTAGCCTGTGTCTATCCTGTGACTAGCCTGTGTCTAGCCTGTGTCTAGCCTGTGTCTAGCCTGTGTCTAGCCTGTGTCTAGCCTGTGTCTAGCCTGTGTCTAGCCTTTGTCTGGCCTGTGTCTACCCTGTGTCTAGCATGTGCCTAGCCTCTTCCTAGCCTGTACCTAGCCTGTGCCTAGCCTGTGTCTAGCCTGTGTCTAGCCTGTGTCTAGCCTGTGCCTTGCCTGTGACTGGCATGTGCATAGCCTCTGCCTAGCCAGTGTCTAGCCTGTGTCTAGCCTGTGCCTTGCCTGAGACAGGAATGTGCATAGCGTGTGCCCAGCCAGTGTCTTGCCAGTGCCTAGCCAGTGTCTGGCTTTTGTCTAGCCTGTGCATAGTCTGTGTCTAGCCTGTGCCTAGCCAGTGTAACGCCTCTGTCTAGCCTGTGTCTAGTCTGTGTCTAGCCGGTGTCTAGCCGGTGTCCAGCCTGTGCCTAGCCTGTGCCTAGCCTGTGACTGGCCTGTGCCTAGCCTGTGCCTAGCCTGTGCCTAGCCTGTGCTTAGCCTGTGCCTAGCCTGTGGCTAGCCTGTGCCTAGCCTGTGACTGGCCTGTGCCTAGCCTGTGCCTAGCCTGTGCCTAGCCTGTGCTTAGCCTGTGCCTAGCCTGTGGCTAGCCTGTGCCTAGCCTATGTCTAGCCTGTGTCTAGCCTTTGTCTAGCCTGTGTCTAGCCTGTGTCTAGCCTGTGTCTAGCCTGTGTCTTGCATGTGTCTAGCCTGTGTCTAGGCTGTGCGTAGCCTGTGTCTACCCTGTGTCTAGCTTGTGTCTAGCTTGTGTCTAGCCTGTGTCTAGCCTGTGTCTAGCCTGTGTCTAGCCTGTGTCTAGCCTGTGTCTAGCCTGTGTCTAGCATGTGTCTAGCCTGTGTCTATCATGTGTCTAGCCTGTGTCTAGCCTGTGTCTAGCCTGTGTCTAGCCTGTGTCTAGGCTGTGTCTAGCTTGTGTCTAGCCTGTGTCTAGCCTGTGCCTAGCCAGTGTCTAGCCAGTGTCTAGCCAGTGCCTAGACTGTGCCTAGCCTGTGCCTTGCCTGTGTCTAGCCTGTGCCTTGCCTGAGACATGCATGTGCATAGCGTGTGCCTAGCCAGTGTCTAGCCAGTGCCTAGCCTGTGCCTAGCCAGTGTCTAGCCTGTGTCTAGCCTGTGTCTAGCCTGTATCTAGCCTGTGTCTAGCCTGTATCTAGCCTGTGTCTAGCCTGTGTCTAGCCTGTGTCTAGCCTGTGTCTAGCCTGTGTCTAGCCTTGTGTCTAGCCTGTAACTAGCCTTTGTCTAGCCTGTGTCTAGCCTGTGTCTAGCCTGTATCTAGCCTGTGTCTAGCCTGTGTCTAGCCTGTGTCTAGCCTGTGTCTAGCCTGTGTCTAGCCTGTGTCTAGCATGTGTCTAGCCTGTGTCTAGCCTGTATCTAGCCTGTGTCTAGCCTGTGTCTAGCCTGTGTCTAGCTTGTGTCTAGCCTGTGTCTAGCCTGTGTCTAGCCTATGTCCAGCCTGTGTCTAGCCTGTGCCTAGCCTGTGTCTAGCCTATGTCTAGCCTGCGTCTAGCCTGTATCTAGCCTGTGTCTAGCCTGTGTCTTGCATGTGTCTAGCCTGTGTCTAGGCTGTGCGTAGCCTGTGTCTAGCCTGTGTCTAGCTTGTGTCCTGTGTCTAGCCTGTGTCTAGCCTGTGTCTAGCCTGTGTCTAGCCTGTGTCTAGCCTGTGTCTAGCATGTGTCTAGCCTGTGTCTATCATGTGTCTAGCCTGTGTCTAGCCTGTGTCTAGCCTGTGTCTAGCCTGTGTCTAGGCTGTGTCTAGCTTGTGTCTAGCCTGTGTCTAGCCTGTGCCTAGCCAGTGTCTAGCCAGTGCCTAGCCTGAGCCTAGCCTGTGCCTTGCCTGTGTCTAGCCTGTGCCTTGCCTGAGACAGGCATGTGTCTAGCCAGTGTCTAGCCAGTGCCTAGCCTGTGCCTAGCCAGTGTCTAGCCTGTGTCTAGCCTGTGTCTAGCCTGTGTCTAGCCTGTGTCTAGCCTGTGTCTAGCCTGTGTCTAGCCTGTGTCTAGCCTGTGTCTAGCCTGTAACTAGCCTTTGTCTAGCCTGTGTCTAGCCTGTGTCTAGCCTGTTTCTAGCCTGTGTCTAGCCTGTGTCTAGCCTGTGTCTAGCCTGTGTCTAGCCTGTGTCTAGCCTGTGTCTAGCCTGTGTCTAGCCTGTGTCTAGCCTGTGTCTAGCCTGTGTCTAGCCTGTGTCTAGCCTGTGTCTAGCCTGTGTCTAGCCTTTGTCTGGCCTGTGTCTACCCTGTGTCTAGCATGTGCCTAGCCTCTTCCTAGCCTGTACCTAGCCTGTGCCTAGCCTGTGTCTAGCCTGTGTCTAGCCTGTGTCTAGCCTGTGCCTTGCCTGTGACTGGCATGTGCATAGCCTCTGCCTAGCCAGTGTCTAGCCTGTGTCTAGCCTGTGCCTTGCCTGAGACAGGAATGTGCATAGCGTGTGCCCAGCCAGTGTCTTGCCAGTGCCTAGCCAGTGTCTGGCTTTTGTCTAGCCTGTGCATAGCCTGTGTCTAGCCTGTGCCTAGCCAGTGTAACGCCTCTGTCTAGCCTGTGTCTAGTCTGTGTCTAGCCGGTGTCTAGCCGGTGTCCAGCCTGTGCCTAGCCTGTGCCTAGCCTGTGACTGGCCTGTGCCTAGCCTGTGCCTAGCCTGTGCCTAGCCTGTGCTTAGCCTGTGCCTAGCCTGTGGCTAGCCTGTGCCTAGCCTATGTCTAGCCTGTGTCTAGCCTTTGTCTAGCCTGTGTCTAGCCTGTGTCTAGCCTGTGTCTAGCCTATGTCCAGCCTGTGTCTAGCCTGTGCCTAGCCTGTGTCTAGCCTATGTCTAGCCTGCGTCTAGCCTGTATCTAGCCTGTGTCTAGCCTGTGTCTTGCATGTGTCTAGCCTGTGTCTAGGCTGTGCGTAGCCTGTGTCTAGCCTGTGTCTAGCTTGTGTCTAGCCTGTGTCTAGCCTGTGTCTAGCCTGTGTCTAGCCTGTGTCTAGCCTGTGTCTAGCCTGTGTCTAGCCTGTGTCTAGCATGTGTCTAGCCTGTGTCTGTCATGTGTCTAGCCTGTGTCTAGCCTGTGTCTAGCCTGTGTCTAGCCTGTGTCTAGGCTGTGTCTAGCTTGTGTCTAGCCTGTGTCTAGCCTGTGCCTAGCCAGTGTCTAGCCAGTGCCTAGCCTGTGCCTAGCCTGTGCCTTGCCTGTGTCTAGCCTGTGCCTTGCCTGAGACAGGCATGTGCATAGCGTGTGCCTAGCCAGTGTCTAGCCAGTGTCTAGCCAGTGCCTAGCCTGTGCCTAGCCAGTGTCTAGCCTGTGTCTAGCCTGTGTCTAGCCTGTATCTAGCCTGTGTCTAGCCTGTGTCTAGCCTGTGTCTAGCCTGTGTCTAGCCTGTGTCTAGCCTGTGTCTAGCCTGTAACTAGCCTTTGTCTAGCCTGTGTCTAGCCTGTGTCTAGCCTGTGTCTAGCCTGTGTCTAGCCTGTGTCTAGCCTGTGTCTAGCCTGTGTCTAGCCTGTGTCTAGCCTGTGTCTAGCATGTGTCTAGCCTGTGTCTAGCCTGTATCTAGCCTGTGTCTAGCCTGTGTCTAGCCTGTGTCTAGCCTGTGTCTAGCCTGTGTCTAGCCTGTGTCTAGCCTATGTCCAGCCTGTGTCTAGCCTGTGCCTAGCCTGTGTCTAGCCTATGTCTAGCCTGCGTCTAGCCTGTATCTAGCCTGTGTCTAGCCTGTGTTTTGCATGTGTCTAGCCTGTGTCTAGGCTGTGCGTAGCCTGTGTCTAGCCTGTGTCTAGCCTGTGTCTAGCCTGTGTCTAGCCTGTGTCTAGCCTGTGTCTAGCCTGTGTCTAGCCTGTGTCTAGCCTGTGTCTAGCATGTGTCTAGCCTGTGTCTATCATGTGTCTAGCCTGTGTCTAGCCTGTGTCTAGCCTGTGTCTAGGCTGTGTCTAGCTTGTGTCTAGCCTGTGTCTAGCCTGTGCCTAGCCAGTGTCTAGCCAGTGCCTAGCCTGTGCCTAGCCTGTGCCTTGCCTGTGTCTAGCCTGTGCCTTGCCTGAGACAGGCATGTGCATAGCGTGTGCCTAGCCAGTGTCTAGCCAGTGTCTAGCCAGTGCCTAGCCTGTGCCTAGCCTGTGCCTAGCCAGTGTCTAGCCTGTGTCTAGCCTGTGTCTAGCCTGTGTCTAGCCTGTGTCTAGCCTGTGTCTAGCCTGTGTCTAGCCTGTGTCTAGCCTGTGTCTAGCCTGTGTCTAGCCTGTAACTAGCCTTTGTCTAGCCTGTGTCTAGCCTGTTTCTAGCCTGTGTCTAGCCTGTGTCTAGCCTGTGTCTAGCCTGTGTCTAGCCTGTGTCTAGCCTGTGTCTAGCCTGTGTCTAGCCTGTGTCTAGCCTGTGTCTAGCCTGTGTCTAGCCTGTGTCTATCCTGTGTCTAGCCTGTGTCTAGCCTGTGTCTAGCCTGTGTCTAGCATGTGTCTAGCCTGTGTCTAGCCAGTGTCTAGCCTGTGTCTAGCCTGTGTCTAGCCTGTGTCTAGCTTGTGTCTAGCCTGTGTCTATCCTGTGTCTAGCCTGAATCTAGCTTGTGTCTAGCCTGTGTCTAGCCTGTTTCTAGCCTGTGCCTAGCCAGTGTCTATCCTGTGCCCAGCCAGTGTCTAGCCTGTGTCTAGCCTGTGTCTAGCCTGTGTCTAGCCTATGTCCAGCCTGTGTCTAGCCTGTGTCTAGCCTGTGTCTAGCCTATGTCTAGCCTGCGTCTAGCCTGTATCTAGCCTGTGTCTAGCCTGTGTCTTGCATGTGTCTAGCCTGTGTCTAGGCTGTGCGTAGCCTGTGTCTAGCCTGTGTCTAGCTTGTGTCTAGCCTGTGTCTAGCCTGTGTCTAGCCTGTGTCTAGCCTGTGTCTAGCCTGTGTCTAGCATGTGTCTAGCCTGTGTCTATCATGTGTCTAGCCTGTGTCTAGCCTGTGTCTAGCCTTTGTCTAGCCTGTGTCTAGCCTGTGTTTAGCCTGTGTCTAGCCTGTGTCTAGCCTGTGTCTAGCCTGTGTCTAGCCTGTGCCTAGCCTGTGTCTAGCCTGTGTCTAGCCTGTGTCTAGCATGTGTCTAGCCTGTGTCTAGGCTGTGCGTAGCCTGTGTCTAGCCTGTGTCTAGCCTGTGTCTAGCCTGTGTCTAGCCTGTGTCTAGCCTGTGTCTAGCCTGTGTCTATTTATTTATTTATTTATTTATTTAATTAATTTAAAGTCAACTAAATGCAGTCGACTGACAAAAGAACAATTAATAAGTGAAAAATTTATAAAAATGTAAGCATAAAGTATATATAAAGCATATAAAAGATCTAAGATTATTTTAATTTTTATTAAATTTAATTTTAATTTAATTTAATTTAGCCTGTGTCTAGCCTGTGTCTAGCTTATGTCTAGCCTGTGTCTTGCCTGTGCCTAGCCAGTGTCTAGCCAGTGCATAGCCTGTGCCTAGCCTGTGCCTAGCATGTGTCTAGCCTGTGCCTTGCCTGAGACAGGCATGTGCATAGCGTGTGCCTAGCCAGTGTCTAGCCAGTGTCTAGCCAGTGCCTAGCCTGTGTCTAGCCAGTGTCTAGCCTGTGTCTAGCCTGTGTCTAGCCTGTGTCTAGCCTGTGTCTAGCCTGTGTCTAGCCTGTGTCTAGCCTGTGTCTAGCCTTTGTCTCGCCTGTGTCTAGAATGTGTCTAGCCTGTGTCTAGCCTGTGTCTAGCCTGTGTTTAGCCTGTGTCCAGCCTGTGTCTAGCATGTGTCTAGCCTGTGTCTAGCCTGTATCTAGCCTGTGTCTAGCTTGTGTCTGGCCTGTGTCTAGCCTGTGTCTAGCCTGAATCTAGCCTGTGTCTAGCCTGTGTCTAGCCTGAATCTAGCCTGTGTCTAGCCTGTGTCTAGCCTGTGTCTAGTCTGTTTCTAGCCTGTGCCTAGCCAGTGTCTAGCCTGTGTGTAGCCTGTGTCTAGCCTGTGTCTAGCCTGTGCCTAGCCAGTGTCTAGCCTGTGCCCAGCCAGTGTCTAGCCTGTGCCCAGCCAGTGTCTAGCCTGTGTCTAGCCTGTGCCTAGCCAAATTCTAGCCTGTGTCTAGCCTGTGCCTTGCCTGTGACTGGCATGTGCATAGCCTGTGCCTAGCCTGTGTCTAACCTGTGTCTAGCCTGTGTCTAGCCTGTGCCTAGCCAGTGTCTAGCCAGTGCATAGCCTGTGCCTAGCCTGTGCCTAGCATGTGTCTAGCCTGTGCCTTGCCTGAGACAGGCATGTGCATAGCGTGTGCCTAGCCAGTGTCTTGCCAGTGTCTAGCCAGTGCCTAGCCTGTGCCTAGCCAGTGTCTAGCCTGTGTCTAGCCTGTGTCTAGCCTGTGTCTAGCCTGTGTCTAGCCTGTGTCTAGCCTGTGTCTAGCCTGTGTCTAGCCTGTGTCTAGCCTGTGTCTAGCCTGTGTCTAGCCTGTGTCTAGCCTGTGTCTAGCCTGTGTCTAGCCTGTGTCTAGCCTGTGTCTAGCCTGTGTCTAGCCTGTGTCTAGCCTGTGTCTAGCCTGTGTCTAGCCTGTGTTTAGCCTGTGTCTAGCCTGTGTCCAGCATGTGTCTAGCCTGTGTCTAGCCTGTGTCTAGCCTGTGTCTAGCCTGTGTCTAGCTTGTGTCTGGCCTGTGTCTAGCCTGTGTCTAGCCTGAATCTAGCCTGTGTCTAGCCTGTTTCTAGCCTGAATCTAGCCTGTGTCTAGCCTGTGTCTAGCCTGTGTCTAGTCTGTTTCTAGCCTGTGCCTAGCCAGTGTCTAGCCTGTGTTTAGCCTGTGCCTAGCCAGTGTCTAGCCTGTGCCCAGCCAGTGTCTAGCCTGTGCCCAGCCAGTGTCTAGCCTGTATCTAGCCTGCGCCTAGCCAGTTTTTAGACTGTGTCTAGCCTGTGCCTTGCCTGTGACTGGTATGTGCATAGCCTGTGCGTAGCCTGTGTCTAGCCTGTGTCTAGCCTGTGCCTTGCTTGAGTCTGGCATGTGCATAGCGTATGCCTAGCCAGTGTCTCGCCTGTGCCTAGCCAGTGTCTCGCCTGTGCCTAGCCAGTGTCTAGCCTGTGCCCAGCCAGTGTCTAGCCTGTGCCCAGCCTGTGTCTAGCCTGTGTCTAGCCTGTGTCTAGCCTGTGTCTTGCCTGTGTCTAGCCTGTGTCTAGCCTGTGTCTAGCATGTGTATAGCCTGTGTCTAGCCTGTGTCTAGCCTATGTCTAGCCTGTGTCTAGCCTGTGTCTAGCCTGTGTCTAGCCTGTGTCTAGCCTGTGTCTTGCCTGTGTCTAGCCAGTGTCTAGCCTGTGTCTAGCATGTGTCTAGCCTGTGTCTAGCCTGTGTCTAGCCTGTGTCTAGCCTGTGTCTAGCCTGTGTCTAGCTTGTGTCTAGCCTGTGTCTAGTCTGTGCCAAGCCAGTATCTAGCCTGTGCCTAGCCAGTGTCTAGCCTGTGTCTAGCCTGTGCCTTGCCTGTGACTGGCATGTGCATAGCCTGTGCCTAGCCAGTGTCTAGCCTGTGTCTAGCCTGTGCCTTGCCTGAGACTGGCATGTGCATAGCGTATGCCTAGCCAGTGTCTAGCCAGTGCCTAGCCTGTGCCTAGCCAGTGTCTAGCCTTTGTTTAGCCTGTGCCTAGCCAGTGTGAAGCCTCTGTCTAGCCTGTGTCTAGTCTGTGTCTTGACGGTGTCTAGCCGGTGTCTAGCCTGTGTCTAGCCTGTGACTAGCCTGTGTCTAGCCTGTGTCTAGCCTGTGTCTAGCCTGTGTCTAGCCTGTGTCTAGCCTTTGTCTAGCCTGTGTCTAGCCTGTGTCTAGCCTCTTTCTGGCCTGTGTCTAGCCTGTGTCTAGCTTGTGTCTAGCCTGTGTCTAGCCTGTGTCTAGCCTGTGTCTATCCTGTGCCTAGCCAGTGTTTAGCCTGTGCCTAGCCAGTGTCTAGCCTGTGCCCAGCCAGTGTCTAGCCTGTGTCTAGCCTGTGCCTTGCCTGTGAATGGCATGTGCATAGCCTGTGCCTAGCCAGTGTCTAGCCTGTGTCTAGCCTGTGCCTTGCCTGAGACTGGCATGTGCATAGCCTGTGTCTAGCCTGTGTCTAGCCTGTGTTTAGAATGTGTCTAGCCTGTGTCTAGCCTGTGTCTATCCTGTGTCTAGCTTGTGTCTAGCCTGAGTCTAGCCTGTGTCTAGCCAGTGTCTAGCCTTTGTCTGGCCTGTGTCTACCCTGTGTCTAGCCTGTGTCTAGCTTGTGTCTAGCCAGTGTCTAGCCTGTGTCTAGCCTGTGTCGAGCCTGTGTCTTGCCTGTGTCTAGCCTGTGTTTAGAATGTGTCTAGCCTGTGTCTAGCCTGTGTCTATCCTGTGACTAGCCTGTGTCTAGCCTGTGTCTAGCCTGTGTCTAGCCTGTGTCTAGCCTGTGTCTAGCCTGTGTCTAGCCTGTGTCTAGCCTGTGTCTAGCTTGTGTCTAGCCTGTGTCTAGCCTGTGTCTAGCGTTTGTCTAGCCTGTGTCTAGCCTGTGTCTAGCCTCTGTCTGACCTGTGTCTAGCCTGTGTCTAGCCTGTGTCTAGCCTGAATCTAGCCTGTGTCTAGCCTGTGTCTAGCCTGTGTCTAGTCTGTTTCTAGCCTGTGCCTAGCCAGTGTCTAGCCTGTGCCTAGCCAGTGTCTAGCCAGTGTTTAGCCTGTGCATAGCCAGTGTCTAGCCTGTGCCCAGCCAGTGTCTAGCCTGTGCCTAGCCAGTTTCTAGCCTGTGTCTAGCCTGTTTCTAGCCTGTGTCTAGCCTGTGTCTAGCCTGTGTCTAGCCTGTGTCTAGCCTGTGTCTAGCCTGTGTCTAGCCTGTGCCTAGCCTGTGTCTAGCCTGTGTCTAGCCTGTGTTTAGAATGTGTCTAGCCTGTGTCTAGCCTGTGTCTGGCCTGTGTCTATCCTGTGTCTAGCCTGTGCCCAGCCAGTGTCTAGCCTGTGTCTAGCCTGTGCCTAGCCAGTTTCTAGCCTGTGTCTAGCCTGTGTCTAGCCTGTGTCTAGCCTGTGTCTAGCCTGTGTCTAGCCTGTGTCTAGCTTGTGTCTAGCCAGTGTCTAGCCTGTGCCTAGCCTGTGTCTAGCCTGTGTCTAGCCTGTGTTTAGAATGTGTCTAGCCTGTGTCTAGCCTGTGTCTATCCTGTGTCTAGCTTGTGTCTAGCCTGAGTCTAGCCTGTGTCTAGCCTGTGTCTAGCCTTTGTCTGGCCTGTGTCTAGCCTGTGTCTAGCCGTGTCTAGCCTGTGTCTAGCTTGTGTCTAGCCAGTGTCTAGCCTGTGTCTAGCCTGTGTCGAGCCTGTGTCTTGCCTGTGTCTAGCCTGTGTTTAGAATGTGTCTAGCCTGTGTCTAGCCTGTGTCTATCCTGTGACTAGCCTGTGTCTAGCCTGTGTCTAGCCTGTGTCTAGCCTGTGTCTAGCCTGTGTCTAGCCTGTGTCTAGCCTGTGTCTAGCCTGTGTCTAGCCTGTGTCTAGCCTTTGTCTGGCCTGTGTCTACCCTGTGTCTAGCATGTGCCTAGCCTCTTCCTAGCCTGTACCTAGCCTGTGCCTAGCCTGTGTCTAGCCTGTGTCTAGCCTGTGTCTAGCCTGTGCCTTGCCTGTGACTGGCATGTGCATAGCCTCTGCCTAGCCAGTGTCCAGCCTGTGTCTAGCCTGTGCCTTGCCTGAGACAGGCATGTGCATAGCGTGTGCCTAGCCAGTGTCTTGCCAGTGCCTAGCCAGTGTCTGGCCTTTGTCTAGCCTGTGCATAGCCAGTGTAACGCCTCTGTCTAGCCTGTGTCTAGTCTGTGTCTAGCCGGTGTCTAGCCGGTGTCTAGCATGTGCCTAGCCTGTGCCTAGCCTGTGCCTAGCCTGTGCCTAGCCTGTGCCTAGCCTGTGCCTAGCCTGTGCCTAGCCTCTGCCTAGCCTGTGCCCAGCCAGTGCCTAGCCTGTGCCTAGCCTGTGCCTAGCCTGTGCCTAGCCTGTGCCTAGCCTGTGCCTAGCCTGTGCCTAGCCTGTGCCTAGCCTGTGCCTAGCCTGTGCCTAGCCTGTGCCTAGCCTGTGCCTAGCCTATGTCTAGCCTGTGTCTAGCCTTTGTCTAGCCTGTGTCTAGCCTGTGTCTAGCCTGTGTCCAGCCTGTGTCTAGCCTGTGCCTAGCCTGTGTCTAGCCTATGTCTAGCCTGCGTCTAGCCTGTGTCTAGACTGTGTCTAGCCTGTGTCTTGCATGTGTCTAGCCTGTGTCTAGGCTGTGCGTAGCCTGTGTCTAGCCTGAGACAGGCATGTGCATAGCGTGTGCCTAGCCAGTGTCTAGCCAGTGTCTAGCCAGTGCCTAGCCTGTGCCTAGCCAGTGTCTAGCCTGTGTCTAGCCTGTGTCTAGCCTGTGTCTAGCCTGTGTCTAGCCTGTGTCTAGCCTGTGTCTAGCCTGTGTCTAGCCTGTGTCTAGCTTGTGTCTAGCCTGTGTCTAGCCTGTGTCCAGCCTGAATCTAGCCTGTGTCTAGCCTGTGTCTAGCCTGTGTCTAGCCTGTGCCTAGCTGTGTCTATCCCAGTGCCCAGCCAGTGTCTAGCCTGTGTCTAGCCTTAGTCTAGCCTGTGTCTAGCCTGTGTCTAGCCTGTGTCTAGCCTGTGTCTAGCCTGTGTCTAGCCTGTGTCTAGCCTGTGTCTAGCCTGTGTCTAGGCTGTGTCTAGCTTGTGTCTATCCTGTGTCTAGCCTGTGCCTAGCCAGTGTCTAGCCTGTGCCCAGCCAGTGTCTAGCCTGTGCCCAGCCAGTGTCTAGCCTGTGTCTAGCCTGTGCCTAGCCAGTTTCTAGCCTGTGTCTAGCCTGTGCCTTGCCTGTGACTGGCATGTGCATAGCTTGTGCCTAGCCTGTGTCTAGCCTGTGTCTAGCCTGTGCCTTGCCTGTGACTGGCATGTGCATAGCCTGTGCCTAGCCAGTGTCTAGCCTGTGTCTAGACTTTGCCTTGCCTGAGACTGGCATGTGCATAGCGTGTGCCTAGCCAGCGTCTAGCCAGTGCCTAGCCTGTGCCTAGCCTGTGCCTAGCCTGTGTCTAGCCTGTGTCTAGCCTGTGCCTTGCCTGTGACTGGCATGTGCATAGCCTGTGCCTAGCCAGTGTCTAGCCTGTGTCTAGCCTGTGCCTTGCCTGAGACAGGCATGTGCAAAGCGTGTGCCTAGCCAGTGCCTAGCCTGTGCTTAGCCTGTGTCTAGCCTGTGTCTAGCCTTTGTCTGGCCTGTGTCTACCCTGTGTCTAGCATGTGCCTAGCCTCTTCCTAGCCTGTACCTAGCCTGTGCCTAGCCTGTGTTTAGCCTGTGTCTAGCCTGTGTCTAGCCTGTGCCTTGCCTGTGACTGGCATGTGCATAGCCTCTGCCTAGCCAGTGTCCAGCCTGTGTCTAGCCTGTGCCTTGCCTGAGACAGGCATGTGCATAGCGTGTGCCTAGCCAGTGTCTTGCCAGTGCCTAGCCAGTGTCTGGCCTTTGTCTAGCCTGTGCATAGCCTGTGTCTAGCCTGTGCCTAGCCAGTGTAACGCCTCTGTCTAGCCTGTGTCTAGTCTGTGTCTAGCCGGTGTCTAGCCGGTGTCTAGCCTGTGCCTAGCCTGTGACTGGCCTGTGCCTAGCCTGTGCCTGTGCCTAGCCTGTGCCTAGCCTGTGCCTAGCCTGTGCCTAGCCTGTGCCTAGCCTGTGCCTAGCCTGTGCCTAGCCTGTGCCTAGCCTGTGCCTAGCCTGTGCCTAGCCTGTGCCTAGCCTGTGCCTAGCCTGTGCCTAGCCTCTGCCTAGCCTGTGCCTAGCCTGTGCCTAGCCTGTGCCTAGCCTGTGCCTAGCCTGTGCCTAGCCTGTGCCTAGCCTGTGCCTAGCCTGTGCCTAGCCTGTGCCTAGCCTGTGCCTAGCCTGTGCCTAGCCTGTGCCTAGCCTGTGCCTAGCCTGTGCCTAGCCTGTGCCTAGCCTGTGCCTAGCCTGTGCCTAGCCTGTGCCTAGCCTATGTCTAGCCTGTGTCTAGGCTGTGCGTAGCCTGTGTCTAGCCTGTGTCTAGCCTGTGTCTAGCCTGTGTCCAGCCTGTGTCTAGCCTGTGCCTAGCCTGTGTCTAGCCTATGTCTAGCCTGCGTCTAGCCTGTGTCTAGCCTGTGTCTAGCCTGTGTCTAGCCTGTGTCTTGCATGTGTCTAGCCTGTGTCTAGGCTGTGCGTAGCCTGTGTCTAGCCTGAGACAGGCATGTGCATAGCGTGTGCCTAGCCAGTGTCTAGCCAGTGTCTAGCCAGTGCCTAGCCTGTGCCTAGCCAGTGTCTAGCCTGTGTCTAGCCTGTGTCTAGCCTGTGTCTAGCCTGTGACTAGCCTGTGTCTAGCCTGTGTCTAGCCTGTGTCTAGCCTGTGTCCAGCCTGTGTCCAGCCTGTGTCTAGCCTGTGTCTAGCATGTGTCTAGCCTGTGTCTAGCCTGTGTCTAGCCTGTGTCTAGCCTGTGTCTAGCCTGTGTCTAGCCTGTGTCTAGCCTGTGTGTAGAATGTGTCTAGCCTGAATCTAGCCTGTGTCTAGCCTGTGTCTAGCCTGTGTCTAGCCTGTTTCTAGCCTGTGCCTAGCCAGTGTCTATCCTGTGCCCAGCCAGTGTCTAGCCTGTGTCTAGCCTGTGTCCAGCCTGTGTCTAGCCTGTGTCTAGCCTGTGTCAAGCCTGTGTCTAGCCTGTGTCTAGCCTGTGTCTAGCTTGTGTCTAGCCTGTGTCTAGCCTGTGCCTAGCCAGTGTCTAGCCAGTGCCTAGCCTGTGCCTAGCCAGTGCCTAGCCTGTGCCTAGCCTGTGCCTTGCCTGTGTCTAGCCTGTGCCTTGCCTGAGACAGGCATGTGCATAGCGTGTTCCTAGCCAGTGTCTAGCCAGTGCCTAGCCTGTGTCTAGCCTGTGTCTAGCCTGTGTCTAGCCTGTGTCTAGCCTGTGTCTAGCCTGTGTCTAGCCTGTGTCTAGCCTGTGTCTAGCCTGTGTCTAGCATGTGTCTAGCCTGTGTCTAGACTGTGTCTAGCCTGTGTCTAGCCTGTGTCTAGCCTGTGTCTAGCTTGTGTCTAGCCTGTGTCTAGCCTGTGTCAAGCCTGAATCTAGCATGTGTCTAGCCTGTGTCTAGCCTGTGTCTAGCCTGTTTCAAGCCTGTGCCTAGCCAGTGTCTATCCTGTGCCCAGCCAGTGTCTAGCCTGTGTCTAGCCTTAGTCTAGCCTGTGTCTAGCCTGTGTCTAGCCTGTGTCTAGCCTGTGTCTAGCCTGTGTCTAGCCTGTGTCTAGCCTGTGTCTAGCCTGTGTCTAGCCTGTGTCTAGCCTGTGTCTAGGCTGTGTCTAGCTTGTGTCTATCCTGTGTCTAGCCTGTGCCTAGCCAGTGTCTAGCCTGTGCCCAGCCAGTGTCTAGCCTGTGCCCAGCCAGTGTCTAGCCTGTGTCTAGCCTGTGCCTAGCCAGTTTCTAGCCTGTGTCTAGCCTGTGCCTTGCCTGTGACTGGCATGTGCATAGCTTGTGCCTAGCCTGTGTCTAGCCTGTGTCTAGCCTGTGCCTTGCCTGTGACTGGCATGTGCATAGCCTGTGCCTAGCCAGTGTCTAGCCTGTGTCTAGACTTTGCCTTGCCTGAGACTGGCATGTGCATAGCGTGTGCCTAGCCAGCGTCTAGCCAGTGCCTAGCCTGTGCCTAGCCTGTGCCTAGCCTGTGTCTAGCCTGTGTCTAGCCTGTGCCTTGCCTGTGACTGGCATGTGCATAGCCTGTGCCTAGCCAGTGTCTAGCCTGTGTCTAGCCTGTGCCTTGCCTGAGACAGGCATGTGCAAAGCGTGTGCCTAGCCAGTGCCTAGCCTGTGCTTAGCCAGTGTCTAGCCTTTGTCAAGCCTGTGCATAGCCTGTGTCTAGCCTGTGCCTAGCCAGTGTATAGCCTCTGTCTAGCCTGTGTCTAGTCTGTGTCTAGCCGGTGTCTAGCCGGTGTCTAGCCTGTGCCTAGCCTGTGGCTAGCCTGTGACTGGCCTGTGCCTAGCCTGTGCCTAGCTTGTGCCTAGCCTGTGCCTAGCCTGTGCCTAGCCTGTGGCTAGCCTGTGCCTAGCCTATGTCTAGCCTGTATCTAGCCTTTGTCTAGCCTGTGTTTAGCCTGTGTCTAGCCTGTGTCTAGCCTGTGTCCAGCCTGTGTCTAGCCTGTGTCTAGCCTGTGTGTAGCCTGTGTCTAGCCTGCGTCTAGCCTGTGTCTAGCCTGTGTCTAGCCTGTGTCTAGCCTGTGTCAAGCCTGTGCCTAGCCAGTTTGTAGCCTGTGCTTAGCCAGTGTCTAGTCTGTGCCAAGCCAGTGTCTAGCCTGTGTCTAGCCTGTTTCTAGCCTGTGTCTAGCCTCTGTCTGGCCTGTGTCTAGCCTGTGTCTAGCTTGTGTCTAGCCTGTGTCTAGCCTGTGTCTAGCCTGTGTCTAGCCTGTGTCTAGCCTGTGTCTAGCCTGTGCCTAGCCAGTGTTTAGCCTGTGCCTAGCCAGTGTCTTGTCTGTGCCCAGCCAGTGTCTAGCCTGTGTTTAGCCTCTTTCTAGCCTGTGTCTAGCCTGTGTCTAGCCTGTGTCTAGCCTGTTTCTAGCTTGTGTCTAGCCAGTGTCTAGCCTGTGTCTAGCCTGTGTCTAGCCTGTGTCTAGCCTGTGTCTAGCCTGTGTGTAGAATGTGTCTAGCCTGTGTCTAGCCTGTGTCTATCCTGTGTCTAGCCTGTGTCTAGCCTGTGTCTAGCCTGTGTCTAGCCTGTGTCTAGCCTGTGTCTAGCCTGTGTCTAGCCTGTGTCTAGCCTGTGTCTAGGCTGTGTCTAGCCTGTGTCTAGGCTGTGTCTAGCCTGTGTCTAGCCTGTGTCTAGCCTGTGTCTAGCCTGTGTCTAGTCTTTGTCTGGCCTGTGTCTACCCTGTGTCTAGCCTGTGTCTAGCTTGTGTCCAGCCAGTGTCTAGCCTGTGTCTAGCCTGTGTCGAGCCTGTGTCTAGCCTGTGTCTAGCCTGTGTTTAGAATGTGTCTAGCCTGTGTCTAGCCTGTGTCTAGCCTGTGTTTAGCCTGTGTCTATCCTGTGTCTTGCCTGTGTCTAGCCTGTGTCTAGCCTGTGTCTAGCCTGTGTCTAGCCTGTGTCTAGCCTGTGTCTAGCCTTTGTCTGGCCTGTGGCTACCCTGTGTCTAGCATGTGCCTAGCCTCTTCCTAGCCTGTACCTAGCCTGTGCCTAGCCTGTGACTAGCCTGTGTCTAGCCTGTGCCTTGTCTGTGACTGGCATGTGCATAGCCTGTGCCTAGCCAGAGTCTAGCCTGTGTCTAGCCTGTGCCTTGCCTGAGACAGGCATGTGCATAGCGTGTGCCTAGCCAGTGTCTAGCCAGTGCCTAGCCTGTGCCTAGCCAGTGTCTAGCCTTTGTCTAGCCTGTGCATAGCCTGTGTCTAGCCTAAGCCTAGCCAGTGTATAGCCTCTGTCTAGCCTGTGTCTAGTCTGTGTCTAGTCTGTGTCTAGCCGGTGTCTAGCCGGTGTCTAGCCTGTGCCTAGCCTGTGCCTAGCCTGTGACTGGCCTGTGCCTAGCCTGTGCCTAGCTTGTGCCTAGCCTGTGCCTAGCCTGTGCCTTGCCTGTGCCTAGCCTGTGCCTAGCCTGTGCCTAGCCTGTGCCTAGCCTGTGGCTAGCCTGTGCCTAGCCTATGTCTAGCCTGTGTCTTGCCTTTGTCTAGCCTGTGTCTAGCCTGTGTCTAGCCTGTGTCTAGCCTGTGTCCAGCCTGTGTCTAGCCTGTGTCTAGCCTGTGTCTAGCCTGTGTCTAGCCTGCGTCTAGCCTGTGTCTAGCCTGTGTCTAGCCTGTGTCTAGCATGTGTCTCCCTGTGTCTAAGCTGTGCGTAGCCTGTGTCTAGCCTGTGTCTAGCCTGTGTCTAGCCTGTGTCTAGCCTGTGTCTAGCCTGTGTCTAGCCTGTGTCTAGCCTGTGTCTAGCCTGTGTCTAGCCTGTGTCTAGCCTGTGTCTAGGCTGTGTCTAGCCTGTGTCTAGCCTGTGTCTAGCCTGTGTCTAGCCTGTGTCTAGCCTGTGTCTAGCCTGTGTCTAGCCTGTGTCTAGCATGTGTCTAGCCTGTGTCTAGCATGTGTCTAGCCTGTGTCTAGCCTGTGTCTAGCCTGTGTCTAGCCTGTGTCTAGCCTGTGTCTAGCCTGTGTCTAGCCTGTGTCTAGCCTGTGCCTAGCCTGTGTCTAGCCTGTGCCTAGCCTGTGCCTAGCCTGTGTCTAGCCTGTGTCTAGCCTGTGCCTTGCCTGAGACAGGCATGTGCATAGCGTGTGCCTAGCCAGTGTCTAGCCAGTGTCTAGCCAGTGCCTAGCCTGTGCCTAGCCAGTGTCTAGCCTGTGTCTAGCCTGTGTCTAGCCTGTGTCTAGCCTGTGTCTGGCCTGTGTCTAGCCTGTGTCTAGCCTGTGTCTAGCCTGTGTCTAGCCTGTGTCTAGCCTGTGTCTAGCCTGTGTCTAGCCTGTGTCTAGCATGTGTCTAGCCTGTGTCTAGCCTGTGTCTAGCCTGTGTCTAGCCTGTGTCTAGCCTGTGTCTAGCCTGTGTCTAGCCTGTGTCTAGCCTGTGTCTAGCCTGTGTCTAGCCTGTGTCTAGCCTGTGTCTAGCATGTGTCTAGCCTGTGTCTAGCCTGTGTCTAGCCTGTGTCTAGTCTGTGTCTAGCTTGTGTCTAGCCTGTGTCTAGCCTGTATCTAGCCTGTGTCTAGCCTGCGTCTAGCCTGTGTCTAGCCTGTGTCTAGCCTGTGTCTAGCATGTGTCTAGCCTGTGTCTAGGCTGTGCGTAGCCTGTGTCTAGCCTGTGTCTAGCTTGTGTCTAGCCTGTGTCTAGCCTGTGCCTAGCCAGTGTCAAGCCAGTGCCTAGCCTGTACCTAGCCTGTGCCTAGCCTGTGCCTAGCCTGTGTCTAGCCTGTGCCTTGCCTGATACAGGCATGTGCATAGCGTGTGCCTAGCCAGTGTCTAGCCAGTGTCTAGCCAGTGCCTAGCCTGTGCCTAGCCAGTGTCTAGCCTGTGTCTAGCCTGTGTCTAGCCTGTGTCTAGCCTGTGTCTAGCCTGTGCCTAGCCTGTGTCTAGCCTGTGTCTAGCCTGTGTCTAGCCTGTGTCTAGCCTGTGTCTAGCATGTGTCTAGCCTGTGTCTAGCCTGTGTCTAGCCTGTGTCTAGCCTGTGTCTAGCTTGTGCCTAGCCTGTGTCTAGCCTGTATCTAGCCTGTGCATAGCCAGTGTCTAGCCTGTGTCTAGCTTGTGTCTAGCTTGTGTCTAGCCTGTGTCTAGCCTGTGTCTAGCCTGTGTCTAGCCTGTGTTTAGCCTGTGCCTTGCCTGTGTCTAGTCTGTGCCTAGCCTGTGTCTAGCTTGTGCCTAGCCTGTGTCTAGCCTGTATCTAGCCTGTGCCTAGCCAGTGTCTAGCCTGTGTCTAGCCTGTGTCTAGCCTGTGTTTAGCCTGTGCCTTGCCTGTGTCTAGCCTGTGTCTAGCCTGTGTCTAGCCTGTGTCTAGCCTGTGTCTAGCTTGTGCCTAGCCTGTGTCTAGCCTGTGTCTAGCCTGTGTCTAGCCTGTGCCTAGCCAGTGTCTAGCGTGTGCCCAGCCTGTGTCTAGCCTGTGTCTAGCCTGTGTCAAGCCTGTGCCTAGCCAGTTTGTAGCCTGTGCTTAGCCAGTGTCTAGTCTGTGCCAAGCCAGTGTCTAGCCTGTGTCTAGCCTGTTTCTAGCCAGTGTCTAGCCTCTGTCTGGCCTGTGTCTAGCCTGTGTCTAGCTTGTGTCTATCCTGTGTCTAGCCTGTGTCTAGCCTGTGTCTAGCCTGTGTCTAGCATGTGTCTAGCCTGTGTCTAGCCTGTGTCTAGCCTGTGTCTAGCCTGTGTCTAGCTTGTGCCTAGCCTGTGTCTAGCCTGTATCTAGCCTGTGCCTAGCCAGTGTCTAGCCTGTGTCTAGCCTGTGTCTAGCCTGTGTCTAGCATGTGTCTAGCCTGTGTCTAGCCTGTGTCTAGCCTGTGTCTAGCCTGTGTCTAGCTTGTGCCTAGCCTGTGTCTAGCCTGTATCTAGCCTGTGCCTAGCCAGTGTCTAGCCTGTGTCTAGCTTGTGTCTAGCTTGTGTCTAGCCTGTGTCTAGCCTGTGTCTAGCCTGTGTCTAGCCTGTGTTTAGCCTGTGCCTTGCCTGTGTCTAGCCTGTGTCTAGCATGTGTCTAGCCTGTGTCTAGCATGTGTCTAGCCTGTGTCTAGCCTGTGTCTAGCCTGTGTCTAGCCTGTGTCTAGCCTGTGTCTAGCCTGTGTCTAGCCTGTGCCTAGCCAGTGTCTAGCCAGTGCCTAGCCTGTGCCTAGCCTGTGCCTAGCCTGTGTCTAGCCTGTGCCTTGCCTGAGACAGGCATGTGCATAGCGTGTGCCTAGCCAGTGTCTAGCCAGTGTCTAGCCAGTGCCTAGCCTGTGCCTAGCCAGTGTCTAGCCTGTGTCTAGCCTGTGTCTAGCCTGTGTCTAGCCTGTGTCTAGCCTGTGTCTAGCCTGTGTCTAGCCTGTGTCTAGCCTGTGTCTAGCCTGTGTCTAGCCTGTGTCTAGCATGTGTCTAGCCTGTGTCTAGCCTGTGTCTAGCCTGTGTCTAGCCTGTGTCTAGCCTGTGTCTAGCCTGTGCCTGGCCTGTGTCTAGCCTGTGTCTAGCCTGTGTCTAGCCTGTGTCTAGCCTGTGTCTAGCATGTGTCTAGCCTGTGTCTAGCCTGTGTCTAGCCTGTGTCTAGCCTGTGTCTAGCCTGTGTCTAGCCTGTGTCTAGCCTGTATCTAGCCTGTGTCTAGCCTGCGTCTAGCCTGTGTCTAGCCTGTGTCTAGCCTGTGTCTAGCATGTGTCTAGCCTGTGTCTAGGCTGTGCGTAGCCTGTGTCTAGCCTGTGTCTAGCTTGTGTCTAGCCTGTGTCTAGCCTGTGCCTAGCCAGTGTCTAGCCAGTGCCTAGCCTGTACCTAGCCTGTGCCTAGCCTGTGCCTAGCCTGTGTCTAGCCTGTGCCTTGCCTGAGACAGGCATGTGCATAGCGTGTGCCTAGCCAGTGTCTGTCAGTGTCTAGGCCAGTGCCTAGCCTGTGCCTAGCCAGTGTCTAGCCTGTGTCTAGCCTGTGTCTAGCCTGTGTCTAGCCTGTGTCTAGCCTGTGTCTAGCCTGTGTCTAGCCTGTGTCTAGCCTGTGTCTAGCCTGTGTCTAGCCTGTGTCTAGCATGTGTCTAGCCTGTGTCTAGCCTGTGTCTAGCCTGTGTCTAGCCTGTGTCTAGCTTGTGCCTAGCCTGTGTCTAGCCTGTATCTAGCCTGTGCCTAGCCAGTGTCTAGCCTGTGTCTAGCTTGTGTCTAGCTTGTGTCTAGCCTGTGTCTAGCCTGTGTCTAGCCTGTGTCTAGCCTGTGTTTAGCCTGTGCCTTGCCTGTGTCTAGTCTGTGCCTAGCCTGTGTCTAGCTTGTGCCTAGCCTGTGTCTAGCCTGTATCTAGCCTGTGCCTAGCCAGTGTCTAGCCTGTGTCTAGCCTGTGTCTAGCCTGTGTCTAGCCTGTGTCTAGCCTGTGTTTAGCCTGTGCCTTGCCTGTGTCTAGCCTGTGTCTAGCCTGTGTCTAGCCTGTGTCTAGCCTGTGTCTAGCTTGTGCCTAGCCTGTGTCTAGCCTGTATCTAGCCTGTGCCTAGCCAGTGTCTAGCGTGTGCCCAGCCTGTGTCTAGCCTGTGTCTAGCCTGTGTCAAGCCTGTGCCTAGCCAGTTTGTAGCCTGTGCTTAGCCAGTGTCTAGTCTGTGCCAAGCCAGTGTCTAGCCTGTGTCTAACCTGTTTCTAGCCAGTGTCTAGCCTCTGTCTGGCCTGTGTCTAGCCTGTGTCTAGCTTGTGTCTATCCTGTGTCTAGCCTGTGTCTAGCCTGTGTCTAGCCTGTGTCTAGCATGTGTCTAGCCTGTGTCTAGCCTGTGTCTAGCCTGTGTCTAGCCTGTGTCTAGCTTGTGCCTAGCCTGTGTCTAGCCTGTATCTAGCCTGTGCCTAGCCAGTGTCTAGCCTGTGTCTAGCCTGTGTCTAGCCTGTGTCTAGCCTGTGTCTAGCCTGTGTCTAGCCTGTGTCTAGCCTGTGTCTAGCCTGTGTCTAGCTTGTGCCTAGCCTGTGTCTAGCCTGTATCTAGCCTGTGCCTAGCCAGTGTCTAGCCTGTGTCTAGCCTGTGTCTAGCCTGTGTCTAGCCTGTGTCTAGCCTGTGTCTAGCCTGTGTCTAGCCTGTGTCTAGCCTGTGCCTAGCCTGTGTCTAGCCTGTGTCTAGCCTGTGTCTAGCCTGTGTCTAGCCTGTGTCTAGCTTGTGCCTAGCCTGTGTCTAGCCTGTATCTAGCCTGTGCCTAGCCAGTGTCTAGCGTGTGCCCAGCCTATGTCTAGCCTGTGTCTAGCCTGTGTCAAGCCTGTGCCTAGCCAGTTTGTAGCCTGTGCTTAGCCAGTGTCTAGTCTGTGCCAAGCCAGTGTCTAGCCTGTGTCTAGCCTGTTTCTAGCCTGTGTCTAGCCTCTGTCTGGCCTGTGTCTAGCCTGTGTCTAGCTTGTGTCTATCCTGTGTCTAGCCTGTGTCTAGCCTGTGTCTAGCCTGTGCCTAGCCAGTGTTTAGCCTGTGCCTAGCCAGTGTCTAGTCTGTGCCCAGCCAGTGTCTAGCCTGTGTCTAGCCTGTGCCTAGCCAGTTTCTAACCTGTGTTTAGCCTCTTTCTAGCCTGTGTCTAGCCTGTGTCTAGCCTGTGTCTAGCCTGTTTCTAGCTTGTGTCTAGCCAGTGTCTAGCCTGTGTCTAGCCTGTGTCTAGCCTGTGTCTAGCCTGTGTGTAGAATGTGTCTAGCCTGTGTCTAGCCTGTGTCTAGCCTGTGTCTATCCTGTGTCTAGCCTGTGTCTAGCCTGTGTCTAGCCTGTGTCTAGCCTGTGTCTAGCCTGTGTCTAGGCTGTGTCTAGCCTGTGTCTAGCCTGTGTCTAGCCTGTGTCTAGCCTGTGTCTAGCCTTTGTCTGGCCTGTGTCTACCCTGTGTCTAGCCTGTGTCTAGCTTGTGTCCAGCCAGTGTCTAGCCTGTGTCTACCCTGTGTCGAGCCTGTGTCTAGCCTGTGTCTAGCCTGTGTTTAGAATGTGTCTAGCCTGTGTCTAGCCTGTGTCTAGCCTGTGTTTAGCCTGTGTCTATCCTGTGTCTTGCCTGTGTCTAGCCTGTGTCTAGCCTGTGTCTAGCCTGTGTCTAGCCTGTGTCTAGCCTGTGTCTAGCCTGTGTCTAGCCTGTGTCTAGCCTGTGTCTAGCCTGTGTCTAGCCTGTGTCTAGCCTGTGTCTAGCCTTTGTCTGGCCTGTGGCTACCCTGTGTCTAGCATGTGCCTAGCCTCTTCCTAGCCTGTACCTAGCCTGTGCCTAGCCTGTGTCTAGCCTGTGTCTAGCCTGTGCCTTGTCTGTGACTTGCATGTGCATAGCCTGTGCCTAGCCAGTGTCTAGCCTGTGTCTAGCCTGTGTCTAGCCTGTGCCTTGCCTGAGACAGGCATGTGCATAGCGTGTGCCTAGCCAGTGTCTAGCCAGTGCCTAGCCTGTGCCTAGCCAGTGTCTAGCCTTTGTCTAGCCTGTGCATAGCCTGTGTCTAGCCTAAGCCTAGCCAGTGTATAGCCTCTGTCTAGCCTGTGTCGAGTCTGTGTCTAGTCTGTGTCTAGCCGGTGTCTAGCCGGTGTCTAGCCTGTGCCTAGCCTGTGCCTAGCTTGTGCCTAGCCTGTGCCTAGCTTGTGCCTAGCCTGTGCCTAGCCTGTGCCTTGCCTGTGCCTAGCCTGTGCCTAGCCTGTGCCTAGCCTGTGCCTAGCCTGTGGCTAGCCTGTGCCTAGCCTATGTCTAGCCTGTGTCTTGCCTTTGTCTAGCTTGTGTCTAGCCTGTGTCTAGCCTGTGTCTAGCCTGTGCTTGGCCGGTGTCTAGCCTGTGTCTAGCCTGTGTCTAGCCTGTGTCTAGCCTGTGTCTAGCCTGTGTCTAGCCTTTGTCTAGCCTGTGTCTAGCCAGTGCCTAGCCTGTGCCTAGCCTGTGTCTAGCTTGTGTCTAGCCTGTGTCTAGCCTGTGTCTAGCCTGTGCTTGGCCGGTGTCTAGCCTGTGTCTAGCCTGTGTCTAGCCTGTGTCTAGCCTGTGTCTAGCCTGTGTCTAGCCTTTGTCTAGCCTGTGTCTAGCCTGTGCCTAGCCTGTGTCTAGCCTGTGTCTAGCATGTGTCTAGCCTGTGTCTAGCCTGTGTCTAGCCTGTGTCTAGCATGTGTCTAGCCTGTGTCTAGCCAGTGTCTAGCCTGTGTCTAGCTTGTGTCTAGCTTGTGTCTAGCCTGTGTCTAGCCTGTGTCTAGCCTGTGTCTAGCCTGTGTCTAGCCTGAGTCTAGCCTGTGCCTTGCCTGTGTCTAGTCTGTGCCTAGCCAGTGTCTAGCGTGTGCCCAGCCTGTGTCTAGCATGTTACTAGCCTGTGCCTAGCCAGTTTGTAGCCTGTGCTTAGCCAGTGTCTAGTCTGTGCCAAGCCAGTGTCTAGCCTGTGTCTAGCCTGTTTCTAGCCTGTGTCTAGCCTCTGTCTGGCCTGTGTCTAGCCTGTGTCTAGCCTGTGCCTAGCCAGTGTTTAGCCTGTGCCTAGCCAGTGTCTAGTCTGTGCCCAGCAAGTGTCTAGCCTGTGCCTAGCCAGTTTCTAGCCTGTGTCTAGGCTGTTTCTAGCCTGTGTCTAGCCTGTGTCTAGCCTGTGTCTAGCCTGTTTCTAGCTTGTGTCTAGCCAGTGTCTAGCCTGTGTCTAGCCTGTGTCTAGTCTGTGTCTAGCCTGTGTCTAGCCTGTGTCTAGCCTGTGTGTAGAATGTGTCTAGCCTGTGTCTAGCCTGTGTCTATCCTGTGTCTAGCCTGTGTCTAGCCTGTGTTTAGCCTGTGTCTAGCCTGTGTCTAGGCTCTGTCTAGCCTGTGTCTAGCCTGTGTCTAGCCTGTGTTTAGCCTGTGTCTAGCCTGTTTCTAGCATGTGTCTAGCCTGTGTCTAGCATGTGTCTAGCCTGTGTCTAGCATGTGTCTAGCCTGTGTCTAGCCTGTGTCTAGCCTGTGTCTAGCCTGTGTCTAGCTTGTGTCTAGCCTGTGTCTAGCCTGTGTCTAGCCTGAATCTAGCCTGTGTCTAGCCTGTGTCTAGCCTGTGTCTAGCCTGTTTCTAGCCTGTGTCTAGCCTGTGTCTAGCCTGTGTCTAGCCTGTGTCTAGCCTGTGTCTAGCCTGTGTCTAGCCTGTGTCTAGCCTGTGCCTAGCCAGTGTCTAGCCTGTGCCTAGCCAGTGTCTAGCCTGTGCCTAGCCAGTGTCTAGCCTGTGCCCAGCCAGTGTCTAGCCTGTGTCTAGCCTGTGCCTTGCCAGTTTCTAGCCCGTGTCTAGCCTGTGCCTTGCCTGTGACTGGCATGTGCATAGCCTGTGCCTAGCCTGTGTCTAGCCTGTGTCTAGCCTGTGCCAAGCCTGAGACTGGCATGTGCATAGCGTATGCCTAGCCAGTGTCTCGCCTGTGCCTAGCCAGTGTCTCGCCTGTGCCTAGCCAGTGTCTAGCCTATGCCCAGCCAGTGTCTAGCCTGTGCCCAGCCAGTGTCTAGCCTGTGTCTAGCCTGTGTCTAGCCTGTGCCTAGCCAGTTTCTAGCCTGTGTCTAGCCTGTGTCTAGCCTGTGTCAAGCCTGTGTCTAGCCTGTGTCTAGCCTGTGTCTAGCCTGTGTCTAGCCTGTGTCTAGCCTGTGTCTAGCCTGTGTCTAGCCTGTGTCTAGCCTGTGTCTAGCCTGTGCCTTGCCTGAGACTGGCATGTGCATAGCGTGTGCCTAGCCTGTGTCTAGCTGTGTCTTGCCTGTGTCTAGCCTGTGTCTAGCCTGTGTCTAGCATGTGTCTAGCCTGTGTCTAGCCTGTGTCTAGCCTGTGTCTAGCCTGTGTCTAGCTTGTGTCTAGTCTGTGCCAAGCCAGTATCTAGCCTGTGCCTAGCCAGTGTCTAGCCTGTGTCTATCCTGTGCCTTGCCTGTGACTGGCATGTGCGTAGCCTGTGCCTAGCCAGTGTCTAGCCTGTGTCTAGCCTGTGCCTTGCCTGAGATTGGCATGTGCATAGCGTATGCCTAGCCAGTGTCTAGCCAGTGCCAAGCCTGTGCCTAGCCAGTATCTAGCCTTTGTCTAGCCTGTGCATCGCCAGTTTCTAGCCTGTGTCTAGCCTGTTTCTAGCCAGTGTCTTGCCTGTGTCTAGCCTGTGTCTAGCCTGTGTCTAGCTTGTCTCTAGCCAGTATCTAGCTTGTGTTTAGCCTGTGTCTAGCCTGTGTTTAGAATGTGTCTAGCCTGTGTCTAGCCTGTGTCTAGCCTGTGTCTAGCCTGTGTCTAGCCTGTGTCTAGCCTGTGTCTAGCCTGTGTCTAGCCTGTGTCTAGCCTGTGTCTAGCCTGTGTCTAGCCTGTGTCTAGCCTGTGTCTAGCCTGTGTCTAGCCTGTGTCTAGCCTGTGTCTAGCCTGTGCCTGTGCCTAGCCAGTGTCTAGCCTGTGCCTAGCCAGTGTCTAGCCTGTGCCCAGCCAGTGTCTAGCCTGTGCCCAGCCAGTGTCTAGCCTGTGTCTAGCCTGTGCCTTGCCAGTTTCTAGCCCGTGTCTAGCCTGTGCCTTGCCTGTGACTGGCATGTGCATAGCCTGTGCCTAGCCTGTGTCTAGCCTGTGTCTAGCCTGTGCCAAGCCTGAGACTGGCATGTGCATAGCGTATGCCTAGCCAGAGTCTCGCCTGTGCCTAGCCAGTGTCTCGCCTGTGCCTAGCCAGTGTCTAGCCTATGCCCAGCCAGTGTCTAGCCTGTGCCCAGCCAGTGTCTAGCCTGTGTCTAGCCTGTGTCTAGCCTGTGTCTAGCCTGTGCCTAGCCAGTTTCTAGCCTGTGTCTAGCCTGTGTCTAGCCTGTGTCAAGCCTGTGTCTAGCCTGTGTCTAGCCTGTGTCTAGCCTGTGTCTAGCCTGTGTCTAGCCTGTGTCTAGCCTGTGTCTAGCCTGTGTCTAGCCTGTGTCTAGCCTGTGTCTAGCCTGTGTCTTGCTTGTGTCTAGCCTGTGTCTAGCCTGTGTCTAGCTGTGTCTTGCCTGTGTCTAGCCTGTGTCTAGCCTGTGTCTAGCATGTGTCTAGCCTGTGTCTAGCCTGTGTCTAGCCTGTGTCTAGCCTGTGTCTAGCTTGTGTCTAGTCTGTGCCAAGCCAGTATCTAGCCTGTGCCTAGCCAGTGTCTAGCCTGTGTCTATCCTGTGCCTTGCCTGTGACTGGCATGTGCGTAGCCTGTGCCTAGCCAGTGTCTAGCCTGTGTCTAGCCTGTGCCAAGCCTGAGACTGGCATGTGCATAGCGTATGCCTAGCCAGTGTCTCGCCTGTGCCTAGCCAGTGTCTCGCCTGTGCCTAGCCAGTGTCTAGCCTATGCCCAGCCAGTGTCTAGCCTGTGCCCAGCCAGTGTCTAGCCTGTGTCTAGCCTGTGTCTAGCCTGTGCCTAGCCAGTTTCTAGCCTGTGTCTAGCCTGTGTCTAGCCTGTGTCAAGCCTGTGTCTAGCCTGTGTCTAGCCTGTGTCTAGCCTGTGTCTAGCCTGTGTCTAGCCTGTGTCTAGCCTGTGTCTAGCCTGTGTCTAGCCTGTGCCTTGCCTGAGACTGGCATGTGCATAGCGTGTGCCTAGCCTGTGTCTAGCTGTGTCTTGCCTGTGTCTAGCCTGTGTCTAGCCTGTGTCTAGCATGTGTCTAGCCTGTGTCTAGCCTGTGTCTAGCCTGTGTCTAGCCTGTGTCTAGCTTGTGTCTAGTCTGTGCCAAGCCAGTATCTAGCCTGTGCCTAGCCAGTGTCTAGCCTGTGTCTATCCTGTGCCTTGCCTGTGACTGGCATGTGCGTAGCCTGTGCCTAGCCAGTGTCTAGCCTGTGTCTAGCCTGTGCCTTGCCTGAGATTGGCATGTGCATAGCGTATGCCTAGCCAGTGTCTAGCCAGTGCCAAGCCTGTGCCTAGCCAGTATCTAGCCTTTGTCTAGCCTGTGCATCGCCAGTTTCTAGCCTGTGTCTAGCCTGTTTCTAGCCAGTGTCTTGCCTGTGTCTAGCCTGTGTCTAGCCTGTGTCTAGCTTGTCTCTAGCCAGTATCTAGCTTGTGTTTAGCCTGTGTCTAGCCTGTGTTTAGAATGTGTCTAGCCTGTGTCTAGCCTGTGTCTAGCCTGTGTCTAGCCTGTGTCTAGCCTGTGTCTAGGTCAGCCTGTGTCTAGCCTGTGTCTAGCCTGTGTCTAGCCTGTGTCTAGCCTGTGTCTAGCCTGTGTCTAGCCTGTGTCTAGCCTGTGTCTAGCCTGTGCCTAGCCAGTGTCTAGCCTGTGCCTAGCCAGTGTCTAGCCTGTGCCCAGCCAGTGTCTAGCCTGTGCCCAGCCAGTGTCTAGCCTGTGTCTAGCCTGTGCCTTGCCAGTTTCTAGCCCGTGTCTAGCCTGTGCCTTGCCTGTGACTGGCATGTGCATAGCCTGTGCCTAGCCTGTGTCTAGCCTGTGTCTAGCCTGTGCCAAGCCTGAGACTGGCATGTGCATAGCGTATGCCTAGCCAGAGTCTCGCCTGTGCCTAGCCAGTGTCTCGCCTGTGCCTAGCCAGTGTCTAGCCTATGCCCAGCCAGTGTCTAGCCTGTGCCCAGCCAGTGTCTAGCCTGTGTCTAGCCTGTGTCTAGCCTGTGTCTAGCCTGTGCCTAGCCAGTTTCTAGCCTGTGTCTAGCCTGTGTCTAGCCTGTGTCAAGCCTGTGTCTAGCCTGTGTCTAGCCTGTGTCTAGCCTGTGTCTAGCCTGTGTCTAGCCTGTGTCTAGCCTGTGTCTAGCCTGTGTCTAGCCTGTGTCTTGCTTGTGTCTAGCCTGTGTCTAGCCTGTGTCTAGCTGTGTCTTGCCTGTGTCTAGCCTGTGTCTAGCCTGTGTCTAGCATGTGTCTAGCCTGTGTCTAGCCTGTGTCTAGCCTGTGTCTAGCCTGTGTCTAGCTTGTGTCTAGTCTGTGCCAAGCCAGTATCTAGCCTGTGCCTAGCCAGTGTCTAGCCTGTGTCTATCCTGTGCCTTGCCTGTGACTGGCATGTGCGTAGCCTGTGCCTAGCCAGTGTCTAGCCTGTGTCTAGCCTGTGCCTTGCCTGAGACTGGCATGTGCATAGCGTATGCCTAGCCAGTGTCTAGCCAGTGCCAAGCCTGTGCCTAGCCAGTATCTAGCCTTTGTCTAGCCTGTGCATCGCCAGAGTCTAGCCTGTGCCATGCCAGTGTGTAGCTTCTGTCTAGCCTGTGTCTAGTCTGTGTCTTGACGGTGTCTAGCCGGTGTCTAGCCTGTGTCTAGCCTGTGTCTAGCCTGTGTCTAGCCTGTGTCTAGCCTGTGTCTAGCCTGTGTCTAGCCTGTGTCTAGCCTGTGTCTAGCCTGTGTCTAGCCTGTGTCTAGCCTGTGTCTAGCCTGTGTCTAGCCTTTGTCTAGCCTGTGTCTAGCCTGTGTCAAGCATGTGCCTAGCCTCTGCCTAGCCTGTACCTAGCCAGTGCCTGTACCTAGCCAGTACCTAGCCTGTACCTAGCCAGTGCCTAGCCTGTTCATAGCCATTGTCTAGCCTGTTCATAGCCATTGTCTAGCCTGCTCATAGCCATTGTCTAGCCTGTGCCTAGCCAGTGTCTAGTCTGTGCCTAGCCAGTGTCTAGCCTGTGCCCAGCCTGTGTCTAGCCTCTGTCTGGCCTGTGTCTAGCCTCTGTCTGGCCTGTGTCTAGCCTGTGTCTAGCTTGTGTCTAGCCTGTGTCTAGCCTGTGTCTAGCCTGTGTCTAGCCTGTCCCTAGCCAGTGTTTAGCCTGTGCCTAGCCAGTGTCTAGCCTGTGCCCAGCCAGTGTCTAGCATGTGTCTAGCCTGTGCCTAGCCAGTTTCTAGCCTGTGTCTAGCCTGTTTCTAGCCAGTGTCTTGCCTGTGTCTAGCCTGTGTCTAGCCTGTGTCTAGCTTGTCTCTAGCCAGTATCTAGCTTGTGTTTAGCCTGTGTCTAGCCTGTGTTTAGAATGTGTCTAGCCTGTGTCTAGCCTGTGTCTAGCCTGTGTCTATCCTGTGCCTAGCCTGTGTCTAGCCTGTGTCTAGCCTGTGTCTAGCCTGTGTCTAGCCTGTGTCTAGCCTGTGTCTAGCCTGTGTCTAGCCTATGTCTAGCCCGTGTCTAGCCCGTGTCTAGCCTGTGTCTAGCCTGTGTCTAGCCTTTGTCTGGCCTGTGTCTACCCTGTGTCTAGCCTGTGCCTAGCTTGTTTCTAGCCAGTGTCAAGCCTGTGTCTAGCCTGTGTCGAGCCTGTGTCTAGCCTGTGTCTAGCCTGTGTTTAGAATGTGTCTAGCCTGTGTCTAGCCTGTGTCTAGCCTGTGTCTATCCTGTGTCTAGCCTGTGTCTAGCCTGTGTCAAGCCTGTGTCTAACCTGTGTCCAGCCTGTGTCTAGCCTGCGTCTAGCCTGTGTCTAGCCTGTGTCTAGCCTGTGTCTAGCCTGTGTCTAGCCTGTGTCTAGCCTGTGTCTAGCCTGTGTCTAGCCTGTGTCTAGCCTGTATCTAGCCTTTGTCTGGCCTGTGTCTACCCTGTGTCTAGCATGTGCCTAGCCTCTTCCTAGCCTGTACCTAGCCAGTGACTAGCCTGTACCTAGCCAGTACCTAGCCTGTACTTAGCCAGTGCCTAGCCTGTACATAGCCATTGTCTAGCCTGTACATAGCCATTGCCTAGGCAGTGTCTGGCCTGTGTCTAGCCTGTGTCTAGCCTGTGTCTAGCCTGTGTCTAGCCTGTGTCTAGCCTGTGTCTAGCTTGTGTCTAGCCAGTGTCTAGCCTGTGCCCAGTCAGTGTCTAGCCTGTGTCTAGCCTGTGTTAAGCCTTTGCCTAGCCTGTCCCTAGCCTAAGACTAGCCTGTGCTTAGCCAGTGTCTAGTCTGTGCCAAGCCAGTGTCTAGCCTGTGCCTAGCCTGTGTCTAGCCTGTTTCTAGCCTGTGTCTGGCCTGTGTCTAGCCTGTGTCTAGCCTGTGTCTAGCCTGTGTCTAGCCTGTGTCTAGCTTGTGTCTAGCCAGTGTCTAGCCTGTGCCCATTCAGTGTCTAGCCTGTGTCTAGCCTATGCCTAGCCTGTGTCTAGCCAGTTTCTAGCGTTTGTCTAGCCTGTGTCTAGCCAGTGTCTAGTCTGTGTCTAGCCTGTGTCTAGCCTGTGTCTAGCCTGTGTTGCCTGTGTCTAGCCTTTGTCTAGCCTGTGCTTAGCCTGTGTCTAACATGTGCCTAGCCTCTGCCTAGCCTGTACCTAGCCAGTGCCTAGCCTGTACCTGGCCAGTACCTAGCCTGTACCTAGCCAGTGCCTAGCCTGTACATAGCCATTGTCTAGCCTGTGCCCAGCCAGTGTCTAGCCTGCGTTAAGCCTTTGCCTAGCCTGTCCCTAGCCTAAGTCTAGCCTGTGCTTAGCCAGTGTCTAGTCTGTGCCAAGCCAGTGTCTAGCCTGTGTCTAGCCTGTGTCTAGCCTGTGTCTAGCCTGTTTCTAGCCTGTAGCCTGTGTCTGGCCTGTGTCTAGCCTGTGTCTAGCCTGTGCCTAGCCAGTGTCTAGCCAGTGCCTAGCCTGTGCCTAGCCAGTGTCTAGCCTTTGTCTAGCCTGTGCCTTGACTGTGACTGGTATGTGCATAGCCTGTGCCTAGCCTGTGTCTAGCCTGTTTCTAGCCTGTGTCTGGCCTGTGTCTAGCCTGTGTCTAGCCTGTGCCTAGCCAGTGTATAGCCTGTGCCTAGCCAGTGTCTAGCCTTTGACCAGCCAGTGTCTAGCCTGTGTCTATCTTTTGCCTAGCCAGTTTCTAGCCTGTGTCTATCCTGTGCTTAGCCAGCGTCTAGTCTGTGCCAAGCCAGTGTCTAGCCTGTGTCTAGCCTGTGCCTTGACTGTGACTGGTATGTGCATAGCCTGTGCCTAGCCAGTGTCTAGCCTGTGTCTAGCCTGTGCCTTGCCTGAGACTGGCATGTGCATAGCCTGTGCCTAGCCAGTGTCTAGCCAGTGTCAAGCCTGTGCCTTGCCTGTGACTGGCATGTGCATAGCCTGTGCCTAGCCTGTGTCTAGCCTGTGTCTAGCCTGTGCCTTGCCTGAGACTGGCATGTACATAGCTTGTGCCTAGCCTGTAACTAGCCTGTGTCTAGCCTGTGTCTAGCCTGTGCCTTGCCTGAGACTGGCATGTGCATAGCGTATGCCTAGCCAGTGTCTCGCCTGTGCCTAGCCAGTGTCTCGCCTGTGCCTAGCCAGTGTCTAGCCTGTGCCCAGCCAGTGTCTAGCCTGTGCCCAGCCAGTGTCTAGCCTGTGTCTAGCCTGTGTCTAGCCTGTGTCTAGCATGTGTCTAGCCTGTGTCTAGCCTGTGTCTAGCCTGTGTCTAGCCTGTGTCTAGCTTGTGTCTAGCCTGTGTCTAGTCTGTGCCAAGCCAGTATCTAGCCTGTGCCTAGCCAGTGTCTAGCCTGTGTCTATCCTGTGCCTTGCCTGTGACTGGCATGTGCATAGCCTGTGCCTAGCCAGTGTCTAGCCTGTGTCTAGCCTGTGTCTAGCCTGTGCCTTGCCTGAGACTGGCTTGTGCATAGCGTATGCCTAGCCAGTGTCTAG
This sequence comes from Zaprionus indianus, assembly GCA_018904595.1. NCBI lineage: Eukaryota > Metazoa > Arthropoda > Insecta > Diptera > Drosophilidae > Zaprionus > Zaprionus indianus. The sequence continues at coordinate 23,061 of JAEIHA010000146.1, read as the reverse complement.
CCAGTGCCAAGCCTGTGCCTAGCCAGTATCTAGCCTTTGTCTAGCCTGTGCATCGCCAGAGTCTAGCCTGTGCCATGCCAGTGTGTAGCTTCTGTCTAGCCTGTGTCTAGTCTGTGTCTTGACGGTGTCTAGCCGGTGTCTAGCCTGTGTCTAGCCTGTGTCTAGCCTGTGTCTAGCCTGTGTCTAGCCTGTGTCTAGCCTGTGTCTAGCCTGTGTCTAGCCTGTGTCTAGCCTGTGTCTAGCCTGTGTCTAGCCTGTGTCTAGCCTGTGTCTAGCCTGTGTCTAGCCTTTGTCTAGCCTGTGTCTAGCCTGTGTCAAGCATGTGCCTAGCCTCTGCCTAGCCTGTACCTAGCCAGTGCCTGTACCTAGCCAGTACCTAGCCTGTACCTAGCCAGTGCCTAGCCTGTTCATAGCCATTGTCTAGCCTGTTCATAGCCATTGTCTAGCCTGTGCCTAGCCAGTGTCTAGCCTGTGCCTAGCCAGTGTCTAGCCTGTGCCCAGCCTGTGTCTAGCCTCTGTCTGGCCTGTGTCTAGCCTCTGTCTGGCCTGTGTCTGGCCTGTGTCTAGCTTGTGTCTAGCCTGTGTCTAGCTTGTGTCTAGCCTGTGTCTAGCCTGTGTCTAGCCTGTGTCTAGCCTGTGCCTAGCCAGTGTTTAGCCTGTGCCTAGCCAGTGTCTAGCCTGTGCCCAGCCAGTGTCTAGCCTGTGTCTAGCCTGTGCCTAGCCAGTTTCTTGCCTGTGTCTAGCCTGTTTCTAGCCAGTACCTAGCCTGTGTCTAGCCTGTGTCTAGCCTGTGTCTAGCTTGTCTCTAGCCAGTATCTAGCTTGTGTTTAGCCTGTGTCTAGCCTGTGTTTAGAATGTTTCTAGCCAGTGGTATGTGCATAGCCTGTGCCTAGCCAGTGTCTAGCCAGTGTCAAGCCTGTGCCTTGCCTGTGACTGGCATGTGCATAGCCTGTGCCTAGCCTGTGTCTAGCCTGTGTCTAGCCTGTGCCTTGCCTGAGACTGGCATGTGCATAGCCTGTGCCTAGCCTGTGTCTAGCCTGTGTCTAGCCTGTGTCTAGCCTGTGCCTTGCCTGAGACTGGCATGTGCATAGCGTATGCCTAGCCAGTGTTTCGCCTGTGCCTAGCCAGTGTCTCGCCTGTGCCTAGCCAGTGTCTAGCCTGTGCCCAGCCAGTGTCTAGCCTGTGCCCAGCCAGTGTCTAGCCTGTGCCCAGCCAGTGTCTAGCCTGTGTCTAGCCGGTGTCTAGCCTGTGTCTAGCATGTGTCTAGCCTGTGTCTAGCCTGTGTCTAGCCTGTGTCTAGCCTGTGTTTAGCTCGTGTCTAGCCTGTGTCTAGTTTGTGCCAAGCCAGTATCTAGCCTGTGCCTAGCCAGTGTCTAGCCTGTGTCTATCCTGTGCCTTGCCTGTGACTGGCATGTGCATAGCCTGTGCCTAGCCAGTGTCTAGCCTGTGTCTAGCCTGTGCCTTGCCTGAGACTGGCATGTGCATAGCGTATGCCTAGCCAGTGTCTAGCCAGTGCCAAGCCTGTGCCTAGCCAGTATCTAGCCTTTGTCTAGCCTGTGCATCGCCAGAGTCTAGCCTGTGCCATGCCAGTGTGTAGCTTCTGTCTAGCCTGTGTCTAGTCTGTGTCTTGACGGTGTCTAGCCGGTGTCTAGCCTGTGTCTAGCCTGTGTCTAGCCTGTGTCTAGCCTGTGTCTAGCCTGTGTCTAGCCTGTGTCTAGCCTGTGTCTAGCCTGTGTCTAGCCTGTGTCTAGCCTGTGTCTAGCCTGTGTCTAGCCTGTGTCTAGCCTGTGTCTAGCCTGTGTCTAGCCTGTGTCTAGCCTGTGTCTAGCCTGTGTCTAGCCTTTGTCTAGCCTGTGTCTAGCCTGTGTCAAGCATGTGCCTAGCCTCTGCCTAGCCTGTACCTAGCCAGTGCCTGTACCTAGCCAGTACCTAGCCTGTACCTAGCCAGTGCCTAGCCTGTTCATAGCCATTGTCTAGCCTGCTCATAGCCATTGTCTAGCCTGTGCCTAGCCAGTGTCTAGTCTGTGCCTAGCCAGTGTCTAGCCTGTGCCCAGCCTGTGTCTAGCCTCTGTCTGGCCTGTGTCTAGCCTCTGTCTGGCCTGTGTCTAGCCTGTGTCTAGCTTGTGTCTAGCCTGTGTCTAGCCTGTGTCTAGCCTGTGCCTAGCCAGTGTTTAGCCTGTGCCTAGCCAGTGTCTAGCCTGTGCCCAGCCAGTGTCTAGCCTGTGTCTAGCCTGTGCCTAGCCAGTTTCTAGCCTGTGTCTAGCCTGTTTCTAGCCAGTGTCTAGCCTGTGTCTAGCCTGTGTCTAGCCTGTGTCTAGCTTGTCTAGCTTGTCTCTAGCCAGTATCTAGCTTGTGTTTAGCCTGTGTCTAGCCTGTGTTTAGAATGTGTCTAGCCTGTGTCTAGCCAGTGTCTAGCCTGTGTCTATCCTGTGCCTAGCCTGTGTCTAGCCTGTGTCTAGCCTGTGTCTAGCCTTTGTCTAGCCTGTGTCTAGCCTGTGTCTAGCCCGTGTCTAGCCTGTGTCTAGCCTGTGTCTAGCCTTTGTCTGGCCTGTGTCTACCCTGTGTCTAGCCTGTGTCTAGCCTGTGTCTAGCCTGTGTCTAGCCTGTGTCTAGCCTGTGTCTAGCCTGTGTCTAGCCTGTGTCTAGCCTGTGTCTAGCCTTTGTCTAGCCTGTGTCTAGCCTGTGTCAAGCATGTGCCTAGCCTCTGCCTAGCCTGTACCTAGCCAGTGCCTGTACCTAGCCAGTACCTAGCCTGTACCTAGCCAGTGCCTAGCCTGTTCATAGCCATTGTCTAGCCTGCTCATAGCCATTGTCTAGCCTGTGCCTAGCCAGTGTCTAGTCTGTGCCTAGCCAGTGTCTAGCCTGTGCCCAGCCTGTGTCTAGCCTCTGTCTGGCCTGTGTCTAGCCTCTGTCTGGCCTGTGTCTAGCCTGTGTCTAGCTTGTGTCTAGCCTGTGTCTAGCCTGTGTCTAGCCTGTGCCTAGCCAGTGTTTAGCCTGTGCCTAGCCAGTGTCTAGCCTGTGCCCAGCCAGTGTCTAGCCTGTGTCTAGCCTGTGCCTAGCCAGTTTCTAGCCTGTGTCTAGCCTGTTTCTAGCCAGTGTCTAGCCTGTGTCTAGCCTGTGTCTAGCCTGTGTCTAGCTTGTCTCTAGCCAGTATCTAGCCTGTGCCCAGCCAGTGTCTAGCCTGTGTCTAGCCTGTGTCTAGCCTGTGTCTAGCATGTGTCTAGCCTGTGTCTAGCCTGTGTCTAGCCTGTGTCTAGCCTGTGTCTAGCCTGTGTCTAGCTTGTGTCTAGCCTGTGTCTAGTCTGTGCCAAGCCAGTATCTAGCCTGTGCCTAGCCAGTGTCTAGCCTGTGTCTATCCTGTGCCTTGCCTGTGACTGGCATGTGCATAGCCTGTGCCTAGCCAGTGTCTAGCCTGTGTCTAGCCTGTGTCTAGCCTGTGCCTTGCCTGAGACTGGCTTGTGCATAGCGTATGCCTAGCCAGTGTCTAGCCAGTGCCAAGCCTGTGCCTAGCCAGTATCTAGCCTTTGTCTAGCCTGTGCATCGCCAGAGTCTAGCCTGTGCCATGCCAGTGTGTAGCTTCTGTCTAGCCTGTGTCTAGTCTGTGTCTTGACGGTGTCTAGCCGGTGTCTAGCCTGTGTCTAGCCTGTGTCTAGCCTGAGTCTAGCCTGTGTCTAGCCTGTGTCTAGCCTGTGTCTAGCCTGTGTCTAGCCTGTGTCTAGCCTGTGTCTAGCCTGTGTCTAGCCTGTGTCTAGCCTGTGTCTAGCCTGTGTCTAGCCTTGTCTTGTCTAGCCTGTGTCTAGCCTGTGTCAAGCATGTGCCTAGCCTCTGCCTAGCCTGTACCTAGCCAGTGCCTGTACCTAGCCAGTACCTAGCCTGTACCTAGCCAGTGCCTAGCCTGTTCATAGCCATTGTCTAGCCTGTTCATAGCCATTGTCTAGCCTGTGCCTAGCCAGTGTCTAGCCTGTGCCTAGCCAGTGTCTAGCCTGTGCCCAGCCTGTGTCTAGCCTCTGTCTGGCCTGTGTCTAGCCTCTGTCTGGCCTGTGTCTAGCCTGTGTCTAGCTTGTGTCTAGCCTGTGTCTAGCTTGTGTCTAGCCTGTGTCTAGCCTGTGTCTAGCCTGTGTCTAGCCTGTGCCTAGCCAGTGTTTAGCCTGTGCCTAGCCAGTGTCTAGCCTGTGCCCAGCCAGTGTCTAGCCTGTGTCTAGCCTGTGCCTAGCCAGTTTCTTGCCTGTGTCTAGCCTGTTTCTAGCCAGTACCTAGCCTGTGTCTAGCCTGTGTCTAGCCTGTGTCTAGCTTGTCTCTAGCCAGTATCTAGCTTGTGTTTAGCCTGTGTCTAGCCTGTGTTTAGAATGTTTCTAGCCAGTGGCATGTGCATAGCCTGTGCCTAGCCAGTGTCTAGCCAGTGTCAAGCCTGTGCCTTGCCTGTGACTGGCATGTGCATAGCCTGTGCCTAGCCTGTGTCTAGCCTGTGCCTTGCCTGAGACTGGCATGTGCATAGCCTGTGCCTAGCCTGTGTCTAGCCTGTGTCTAGCCTGTGTCTAGCCTGTGCCTTGCCTGAGACTGGCATGTGCATAGCGTATGCCTAGCCAGTGTTTCGCCTGTGCCTAGCCAGTGTCTCGCCCTGTGCCTAGCCAGTGTCTAGCCTGTGCCCAGCCAGTGTCTAGCCTGTGCCCAGCCAGTGTCTAGCCTGTGCCCAGCCAGTGTCTAGCCTGTGTCTAGCCGGTGTCTAGCCTGTGTCTAGCATGTGTCTAGCCTGTGTCTAGCCTGTGTCTAGCCTGTGTCTAGCCTGTGTCTAGCTTGTGTCTAGCCTGTGTCTAGTTTGTGCCAAGCCAGTATCTAGCCTGTGCCTAGCCAGTGTCTAGCCTGTGTCTATCCTGTGCCTTGCCTGTGACTGGCATGTGCATAGCCTGTGCCAAGCCAGTGTCTAGCCTGTGTCTAGCCTGTGCCTTGCCTGAGACTGGCATGTGCATAGCGTATGCCTAGCCAGTGTCTAGCCAGTGCCAAGCCTGTGCCTAGCCAGTATCTAGCCTTTGTCTAGCCTGTGCATCGCCAGAGTCTAGCCTGTGCCATGCCAGTGTGTAGCTTCTGTCTAGCCTGTGTCTTGTCTGTGTCTTGACGGTGTCTAGCCGGTGTCTAGCCTGTGTCTAGCCTGTGTCTAGCCTGTGTCTAGCCTGTGTCTAGCCTGTGTCTAGCCTGTGTCTAGCCTGTGTCTAGCCTGTGTCTAGCCTGTGTCTAGCCTGTGTCTAGCCTGTGTCTAGCCTGTGTCTAGCCTGTGTCTAGCCTGTGTCTAGCCTGTGTCTAGCCTGTGTCTAGCCTTTGTCTAGCCTGTGTCTAGCCTGTGTCAAGCATGTGCCTAGCCTCTGCCTAGCCTGTACCTAGCCAGTGCCTGTACCTAGCCAGTACCTAGCCTGTACCTAGCCAGTGCCTAGCCTGTTCATAGCCATTGTCTAGCCTGCTCATAGCCATTGTCTAGCCTGTGCCTAGCCAGTGTCTAGTCTGTGCCTAGCCAGTGTCTAGCCTGTGCCCAGCCTGTGTCTAGCCTCTGTCTGGCCTGTGTCTAGCCTCTGTCTGGCCTGTGTCTAGCCTGTGTCTAGCTTGTGTCTAGCCTGTGTCTAGCCTGTGTCTAGCCTGTGCCTAGCCAGTGTTTAGCCTGTGCCTAGCCAGTGTCTAGCCTGTGCCCAGCCAGTGTCTAGCCTGTGTCTAGCCTGTGCCTAGCCAGTTTCTAGCCTGTGTCTAGCCTGTTTCTAGCCTGTGTCTAGCCTGTTTCTAGCCAGTGTCTAGCCTGTGTCTAGCCTGTGTCTAGCCTGTGTCTAGCTTGTCTCTAGCCAGTATCTAGCTTGTGTTTAGCCTGTGTCTAGCCTGTGTTTAGAATGTGTCTAGCCTGTGTCTAGCCAGTGTCTAGCCTGTGTCTATCCTGTGCCTAGCCTGTGTCTAGCCTGTGTCTAGCCTGTGTCTAGCCTTTGTCTAGCCTGTGTCTAGCCTGTGTCTAGCCCGTGTCTAGCCTGTGTCTAGCCTGTGTCTAGCCTTTGTCTGGCCTGTGTCTACCCTGTGTCTAGCCTGTGCCTAGCTTGTTTTTAGCCAGTGTCAAGCCTGTGTCTAGCCTGTGTCGAGCCTGTGTCTAGCCTGTGTCTAGCCTGTGTCGAGCCTGTGTCTAGCCTGTGTCTAGCCTGTGTTTAGAATGTGTCTAGCCTGTGTCTAGCCTGTGCCTATCCTGTGTCTAGCCTGTGTCTAGCCTGTGTCAAGCCTGTGTCTAACCTGTGTCCAGCCTGTGTCTAGCCTGCGTCTAGCCTGTGTCTAGCCTGTGTCTAGCCTGTGTCTAGCCTGTGTCTAGCCTGTGTCTAGCCTGTGTCTAGCCTGTGTCTAGCCTTTGTCTGGCCTGTGTCTACCCTGTGTCTAGCATGTGCCTAGCCTCTTCCTAGCCTGTACCTAGCCAGTGACCAGCCTGTACCTAGCCAGTACCTAGCCTGTACTTAGCCAGTGCCTAGCATGTACATAGCCATTGTCTAGCCTGTACATAGCCATTGTCTAGCCTGTGCCTAGCCAGGGTCTAGCCTGTGCCTAGGCAGTGTCTAGCCTGTGTCTAGCCTGTGTCTAGCCTGTGTCTAGCCTGTTTCTAGCCTGTGTCTGGCCTGTGTCTAGCCTGTGTCTAGCCTGTGTCTAGCCTGTGTCTAGCCTGTGTCTAGCCTGTGTCTAGCCTGTGTCTAGCTTGTGTCTAGCCAGTGTCTAGCTTGTGTCTAGCCAGTGTCTAGCCTGTGCCCAGTCAGTGTCTAGCCTGTGTCTAGCCTGTGCCTAGCCTGTGTCTAGCCAGTTTCTAGCCTGTGTTAAGCCTTTGCCTAGCCTGTCCCTAGCCTAAGTCTAGCCTGTGCTTAGCCAGTGTCTAGTCTGTGCCAAGCCAGTGTCTAGCCTGTGTCTAGCCTGTGTCTAGCCTGTTTCTAGCCTGTGTCTGGCCTGTGTCTAGCCTGTGTCTAGCCTGTGTCTAGCCTGTTTCTAGCCTGTGTCTGGCCTGTGTCTAGCCTGTGTCTAGCCTGTGTCTAGCTTGTGTCAAGCCAGTGTCTAGCCTGTGTCTAGCCTGTGTCTAGCCTGTTTCTAGCCTGTGTCTGGCCTGTGTCTAGCCTGTGTCTAGCCTGTGTCTAGCCTGTGTCTAGCCTGTGTCTAGCCTGTGTCTAGCCTGTGTCTAGCTTGTGTCTAGCCAGTGTCTAGCTTGTGTCTAGCCAGTGTCTAGCCTGTGCCCAGTCAGTGTCTAGCCTGTGTCTAGCCTGTGCCTAGCCTGTGTCTAGCCAGTTTCTAGCCTGTGTTAAGCCTTTGCCTAGCCTGTCCCTAGCCTAAGTCTAGCCTGTGCTTAGCCAGTGTCTAGTCTGTGCCAAGCCAGTGTCTAGCCTGTGTCTAGCCTGTGTCTAGCCTGTTTCTAGCCTGTGTCTGGCCTGTGTCTAGCCTGTGTCTAGCCTGTGTCTAGTCTGTGTCTAGCCTGTGTCTAGCCTGTGTCTAGCCTGTGTCTTGCCTGTGTCTAGCCTTTGTCTAGCCTGTGCTTAGCCTGTGTCTAACATGTGCCTAGCCTCTGCCTAGCCTGTACCTAGCCAGTGCCTAGCCTGTACCTGGCCAGTACCTAGCCTGTACCTAGCCAGTGCCTAGCCTGTACATAGCCATTGTCTAGCCTGTGCCCAGCCAGTGTCTAGCCTGTGTTAAGCCTTTGCCTAGCCTGTCCCTAGCCTAAGTCTAGCCTGTGCTTAGCCAGTGTCTAGACTGTGCCAAGCCAGTGTCTAGCCTGTGTCTAGCCTGTGTCTAGCCTGTTTCTAGCCTGTGTCTGGCCTGTGTCTAGCCTGTGTCTAGCCTGTGTCTAGCCTGTTCCTAGCCTGTGTCTGGCCTGTGTCTAGCCTGTGTTTAGCCTGTGTCTAACCTGTGTCTAGCTTGTGTCTAGCCAGTGTCTAGCCTGTGCCCATTCAGTGTCTAGCCTGTGTCTAGCCTGTGCCTAGCCTGTGTCTAGCCAGTTTCTAACGTTTGTCTAGCCAGTGTCTACCCTGTGTCTAGCCTGTGTCTAGCCTGTGTCTAGCCTGTGTCTAGCCTGTTTCTAGCCTGTGTCTAGCCTGTGTCTAGCCTGTGTCTAGCCTGTGCCTTGCCTGAGACAGGCATGTGCATAGCGTGTGCCTAGCCAGTGTCTAGCCAGTGCCTAGCCTGTGCCTAGCCAGTGTCTAGCCTTTGTCTAGCCTGTGCATAGCCTGTGTCTAGCCTGTGCCTAGCCAGTGTATAGCCTGTGCCTAGCCAGTGTCTAGCCTGTGACCAGCCAGTGTCTAGCCTGTGTCTATCTTTTGCCTAGCCAGTTTCTAGCCTGTGTCTATCCTGTGCTTAGCCAGTGTCTAGTCTGTGCCAAGCCAGTGTCTAGCCTGTGTCTAGCCTGTGCCTTGACTGTGACTGGTATGTGCATAGCCTGTGCCTAGCCAGTGTCTAGCCTGTGTCTAGCCTGTGCCTTGCCTGAGACTGGCATGTGCATAGCCTGTGCCTAGCCAGTGTCTAGCCTGTGTCTAGCCTGTGCCTTGCCTGAGACTGGCATGTGCATAGCTTGTGCCTAGCCAGTGTCTAGCGTGTGTCTAGCCTGTGCCTTGCCTGAGACTGGCATGTGCATAGCGTGTGCCTAGCCAGTGTCTAGCCAGTGCCTTGCCTGTGCCTAGCCTGTGCCTAGCCTGTGTGTAGCCTGTGTCTAGCCTGTGCCTTGCCTGTGACTGGCATGTGCATAGCCTGTGCCTAGCCAGTGTCTAGCCTGTGTCTAGCCTGTGCCTTGCCTGAGACTGGCATGTGCATAGCGTGTGCCTAGCCAGTGTCTAGCCAGTGCCTAGCCTGTGCCTAGCCTGTGCCTAGCCTGTGCCTAGCCTGAATCTAGCCTGTGTCTAGCCAGTTTCTAGTCTTTGTCTAGCTTGTGTCTAGCCTGTGTCTAGCCTGTGTCTAGCCTGTGTCTAGCTTTTGTCTAGCCTGTGTCTAGCCTGTGTCTAGCCTGTGTTTAGCCTGTGTCTAGCCTGTGTCTAGCCTGTGTCTAGCCTGTGTCTAGCCTGTGCCTAGCCAGTGTCTAGCCTGTGCCCAGCCAGTGTCAAGCCTGTGCCTTGCCTGCGACTGGCATGTGCATAGCCTGTGCCTAGCCTGTGTCTAGCCTGTGTCTAGCCTGTGCCTTGCCTGAGACTGGCATGTGCATAGCCTGTGCCTAGCCTGTGTCTAGCCTGTGTCTAGCCTGTGTCTAGCCTGTGCCTTGCCTGAGACTGGCATGTGCATAGCGTATGCCTAGCCAGTGTCTCGCCTGTGCCTAGCCAGTGTCTCGCCTGTGCCTAGCCAGTGTGTAGCCTGTGCCCAGCCAGTGTCTAGCCTGTGCCCAGCCAGTGTCTAGCCTGTGTCTAGCCTGTGTCTAGCCTGTGTCTAGCCTGTGTCTAGCCTGTGCCTAGCCAGTTTCTAGCCTGTGTCTAGCCTGTGTCTAGCCTGTGTCTAGCCAGTGCCAAGCCTGTGCCTAGCCAGTATCTAGCCTTTGTCTAGCCTGTGCATCGCCAGAGTCTAGCCTGTGCCATGCCAGTGTGTAGCTTCTGTCTAGCCTGTGTCTAGTCTGTGTCTTGACGGTGTCTAGCCGGTGTCTAGCCTGTGTCTAGCCTGTGTCTAGCCTGTGTCTAGCCTGTGTCTAGCCTGTGTCTAGCCTGTATCTAGCCTGTGTCTAGCCTGTGTTTAGCCTGTGTCTAGCCTTTGTCTAGCCTGTGTCTAGCCTGTGTCAAGCATGTGCCTAGCCTCTGCCTAGCCTGTACCTAGCCAGTGCCTGTACCTAGCCAGTACCTAGCCTGTACCTAGCCAGTGCCTAGCCTGTTCATAGCCATTGTCTAGCCTGCTCATAGCCATTGTCTAGCCTGTGCCTAGCCAGTGTCTAGTCTGTGCCTAGCCAGTGTCTAGCCTGTGCCCAGCCTGTGTCTAGCCTCTGTCTGGCCTGTGTCTAGCCTCTGTCTGGCCTGTGTCTAGCCTGTGTCTAGCTTGTGTCTAGCCTGTGTCTAGCCTGTGTCTAGCCTGTGTCTAGCCTGTGCCTAGCCAGTGTTTAGCCTGTGCCTAGCCAGTGTCTAGCCTGTGCCCAGCCAGTGTCTAGCCTGTGTCTAGCCTGTGCCTAGCCAGTTTCTAGCCTGTGTCTAGCCTGTTTCTAGCCAGTGTCTAGCCTGTGTCTAGCCTGTGTCTAGCTTGTCTCTAGCCAGTATCTAGCTTGTGTTTAGCCTGTGTCTAGCCTGTGTTTAGAATGTGTCTAGCCTGTGTCTAGCCAGTGTCTAGCCTGTGTCTATCCTGTGCCTAGCCTGTGTCTAGCCTGTGTCTAGCCTTTGTCTAGCCTGTGTCTAGCCTGTGTCTAGCCTATGTCTAGCCCGTGTCTAGCCCGTGTCTAGCCTGTGTCTAGCCTGTGTCTAGCCTTTGTCTGGCCTGTGTCTACCCTGTGTCTAGCCTGTGCCTAGCTTGTTTTTAGCCAGTGTCAAGCCTGTGTCTAGCCTGTGTCGAGCCTGTGTCTAGCCTGTGTCTAGCCTGTGTCGAGCCTGTGTCTAGCCTGTGTCTAGCCTGTGTTTAGAATGTGTCTAGCCTGTGTCTAGCCTGTGCCTATCCTGTGTCTAGCCTGTGTCTAGCCTGTGTCAAGCCTGTGTCTAACCTGTGTCCAGCCTGTGTCTAGCCTGCGTCTAGCCTGTGTCTAGCCTGTGTCTAGCCTGTGTCTAGCCTGTGTCTAGCCTGTGTCTAGCCTGTGTCTAGCCTGTGTCTAGCCTGTGTCTAGCCTTTGTCTGGCCTGTGTCTACCCTGTGTCAAGCATGTGCCTAGCCTCTTCCTAGCCTGTACCTAGCCAGTGACTAGCCTGTACCTAGCCAGTACCTAGCCTGTACTTAGCCAGTGCCTAGCATGTACATAGCCATTGTCTAGCCTGTACATAGCCATTGTCTAGCCTGTGCCTAGCCAGGGTCTAGCCTGTGCCTAGGCAGTGTCTAGCCTGTGTCTAGCCTGTGTCTAGCCTGTGTCTAGCCTGTTTCTAGCCTGTGTCTGGCCTGTGTCTGGCCTGTGTCTAGCCTGTGTCTAGCCTGTGTCTAGCCTGTGTCTAGCCTGTGTCTAGCCTGTGTCTAGCCTGTGTCTAGCTTGTGTTTAGCCAGTGTCTAGCTTGTGCCTAGCCAGTGTCTAGCCTGTGTCTAGCCTGTGCCTTGCCTGAGACTGGCATGTGCATAGCCTGTGCCTAGCCAGTGTCTAGCCTGTGTCTAGCCTGTGCCTTGCCTGAGACTGGCATGTGCATAGCTTGTGCCTAGCCAGTGTCTAGCGTGTGTCTAGCCTGTGCCTTGCCTGAGACTGGCATGTGCATAGCGTGTGCCTAGCCAGTGTCTAGCCAGTGCCTTGCCTGTGCCTAGCCTGTGCCTAGCCTGTGTGTAGCCTGTGTCTAGCCTGTGCCTTGCCTGTGACTGGCATGTGCATAGCCTGTGCCTAGCCAGTGTCTAGCCTGTGTCTAGCCTGTGCCTTGCCTGAGACTGGCATGTGCATAGCGTGTGCCTAGCCAGTGTCTAGCCAGTGCCTAGCCTGTGCCTAGCCTGTGCCTAGCCTGTGCCTAGCCTGAATCTAGCCTGTGTCTAGCCAGTTTCTAGTCTTTGTCTAGCTTGTGTCTAGCCTGTGTCTAGCCTGTGTCTAGCCTGTGTCTAGCTTTTGTCTAGCCTGTGTCTAGCCTGTGTCTAGCCTGTGTTTAGCCTGTGTCTAGCCTGTGTCTAGCCTGTGTCTAGCCTGTGTCTAGCCTGTGCCTAGCCAGTGTCTAGCCTGTGCCCAGCCAGTGTCAAGCCTGTGCCTTGCCTGTGACTGGCATGTGCATAGCCTGTGCCTAGCCTGTGTCTAGCCTGTGTCTAGCCTGTGCCTTGCCTGAGACTGGCATGTGCATAGCCTGTGCCTAGCCTGTGTCTAGCCTGTGTCTAGCCTGTGTCTAGCCTGTGCCTTGCCTGAGACTGGCATGTGCATAGCGTATGCCTAGCCAGTGTCTCGCCTGTGCCTAGCCAGTGTCTCGCCTGTGCCTAGCCAGTGTCTAGCCTGTGCCCAGCCAGTGTCTAGCCTGTGCCCAGCCAGTGTCTAGCCTGTGTCTAGCCTGTGTCTAGCCTGTGTCTAGCCTGTGTCTAGCCTGTGTCTAGCCTGTGTCTAGCCTGTGCCTAGCCAGTTTCTAGCCTGTGTCTAGCCTGTGTCTAGCCTGTGTCTAGCCTGTGTCTAGCTTGTGTCTAGCCTGTGTCTAGTTTGTGCCAAGCCAGTATCTAGCCTGTGCCTAGCCAGTGTCTAGCCTGTGTCTATCCTGTGCCTTGCCTGTGACTGGCATGTGCATAGCCTGTGCCTAGCCAGTGTCTAGCCTGTGTCTAGCCTGTGCCTTGCCTGAGACTGGCATGTGCATAGCGTATGCCTAGCCAGTGTCTAGCCAGTGCCAAGCCTGTGCCTAGCCAGTATCTAGCCTTTGTCTAGCCTGTGCATCGCCAGAGTCTAGCCTGTGCCATGCCAGTGTGTAGCTTCTGTCTAGCCTGTGTCTAGTCTGTGTCTTGACGGTGTCTAGCCGGTGTCTAGCCTGTGTCTAGCCTGTGTCTAGCCTGTGTCTAGCCTGTGTCTAGCCTGTATCTAGCCTGTGTCTAGCCTGTGTCTTGCCTGTGTCTAGCCTGTGTCTAGCCTGTGTCTAGCCTGTGTCTAGCCTGTGTCTAGCCTGTGTTTAGTCTGTGTCTAGCCTTTGTCTAGCCTGTGTCTAGCCTGTGTCAAGCATGTGCCTAGCCTCTGCCTAGCCTGTACCTAGCCAGTGCCTGTACCTAGCCAGTACCTAGCCTGTACCTAGCCAGTGCCTAGCCTGTTCATAGCCATTGTCTAGCCTGCTCATAGCCATTGTCTAGCCCGTGCCTAGCCAGTGTCTAGTCTGTGCCTAGCCAGTGTCTAGCCTGTGCCCAGCCTGTGTCTAGCCTCTGTCTGGCCTGTGTCTAGCCTCTGTCTGGCCTGTGTCTAGCCTGTGTCTAGCCTGTGTCTAGCCTGTGTCTAGCCTGTGTCTAGCCTGTGCCTAGCCAGTGTTTAGCCTGTGCCTAGCCAGTGTCTAGCCTGTGCCCAGCCAGTGTCTAGCCTGTGTCTAGCCTGTGCCTAGCCAGTTTCTAGCCTGTGTCTAGCCTGTTTCTAGCCAGTGTCTATCCTGTGTCTAGCCTGTGTCTAGCTTGTCTCTAGCCAGTATCTAGCTTGTGTTTAGCCTGTGTCTAGCCTGTGTTTAGAATGTGTCTAGCCTGTGTCTCGCCAGTGTCTAGCCTGTGTCTATCCTGTGTCTAGCCTTTGTCTAGCCTGTGTCTAGCCTGTGTCTAGCCTTTGTCTAGCCTGTGTCTAGCCTGTGTCTAGCCTATGTCTAGCCCGTGTCTAGCCCGTGTCTAGCCTGTGTCTAGCCTGTGTCTAGCCTTTGTCTGGCCTGTGTCTACCCTGTGTCTAGCCTGTGCCTAGCTTGTTTTTAGCCAGTGTCAAGCCTGTGTCTAGCCTGTGTCGAGCCTGTGTCTAGCCTGTGTCTAGCCTGTGTCGAGCCTGTGTCTAGCCTGTGTCTAGCCTGTGTTTAGAATGTGTCTAGCCTGTGTCTAGCCTGTGCCTATCCTGTGTCTAGCCTGTGTCTAGCCTGTGTCAAGCCTGTGTCTAACCTGTGTCCAGCCTGTGTCTAGCCTGCGTCTAGCCTGTGTCTAGCCTGTGTCTAGCCTGTGTCTAGCCTGTGTCTAGCCTGTGTCTAGCCTGTGTCTAGCCTGTGTCTAGCCTGTGTCTAGCCTTTGTCTGGCCTGTGTCTACCCTGTGTCTAGCATGTGCCTAGCCTCTTCCTAGCCTGTACCTAGCCAGTGACTAGCCTGTACCTAGCCAGTACCTAGCCTGTACTTAGCCAGTGCCTAGCATGTACATAGCCATTGTCTAGCCTGTACATAGCCATTGTCTAGCCTGTGCCTAGCCAGGGTCTAGCCTGTGCCTAGGCAGTGTCTAGCCTGTGTCTAGCCTGTGTCTAGCCTGTGTCTAGCCTGTTTCTAGCCTGTGTCTGGCCTGTGTCTAGCCTGTGTCTAGCCTGTGTCTAGCCTGTGTCTAGCCTGTGTCTAGCCTGTGTCTAGCCTGTGTCTAGCTTGTGTTTAGCCAGTGTCTAGCTTGTGTCTAGCCAGTGTCTAGCCTGTGCCCAGTCAGTGTCTAGCCTGTGTCTAGCCTGTGCCTAGCCTGTGTCTAGCCAGTTTCTAGCCTTTGTCTAGCCTGTGTTAAGCCTTTGCCTAGCCTGTCCCTAGCCTAAGTCTAGCCTGTGCTTAGCCAGTGTCTAGTCTGTGCCAAGCCAGTGTCTAGCCTGTGTCTAGCCTGTGTCTAGCCTGTTTCTAGCCTGTGTCTGGCCTGTGTCTAGCCTGTGTCTAGCCTGTGTCTAGCCTGTTTCTAGCCTGTGTCTGGCCTGTGTCTAGCCTGTGTCTAGCCTGTGTCTAGCCTGTGTCTAGCTTGTGTCAAGCCAGTGTCTAGCCTGTGCCCATTCAGTGTCTAGCCTGTGTCTAGCCTGTGCCTAGCCTGTGTCTAGCCAGTTTCTAGCGTTTGTCTAGCCTGTGTCTAGCCAGTGTCTAGTCTGTGTCTAGCCTGTGTCTAGCCTGTGTCTAGCCTGTGTCTTGCCTGTGTCTAGCCTTTGTCTAGCCTGTGCTTAGCCTGTGTCTAACATGTGCCTAGCCTCTGCCTAGCCTGTACCTAGCCAGTGCCTAGCCTGTACCTGGCCAGTACCTAGCCTGTACCTAGCCAGTGCCTAGCCTGTACATAGCCATTGTCTAGCCTGTGCCCAGCCAGTGTCTAGCCTGTGTTAAGCCTTTGCCTAGCCTGTCCCTAGCCTAAGTCTAGCCTGTGCTTAGCCAGTGTCTAGTCTGTGCCAAGCCAGTGTCTAGCCTGTGTCTAGCCTGTTTCTAGCCTGTGTCTGGCCTGTGTCTAGCCTGTGTCTAGCCTGTGTCTAGCCTGTTTCTAGCCTGTGTCTGGCCTGTGTCTAGCCTGTGTTTAGCCTGTGTTTAGCCTGTGTCTAGCTTGTGTCTAGCCAGTGTCTAGCCTGTGCCCATTCAGTGTCTAGCCTGTGTCTAGCCTGTGCCTAGCCTGTGTCTAGCCAGTTTCTAGCGTTTGTCTAGCCAGTGTCTACCCTGTGTCTAGCCTGTGTCTAGCCTGTGTCTAGCCTGTGTCTAGCCTGTTTCTAGCCTGTGTCTAGCCTGTGTCTAGCCTGTGTCTAGCCTGTGCCTTGCCTGAGACAGGCATGTGCATAGCGTGTGCCTAGCCAGTGTCTAGCCAGTGCCTAGCCTGTGCCTAGCCAGTGTCTAGCCTTTGTCTAGCCTGTGCATAGCCTGTGTCTAGCCTGTGCCTAGCCAGTGTATAGCCTGTGCCTAGCCAGTGTCTAGCCTGTGACCAGCCAGTGTCTAGCCTGTGTCTATCTTTTGCCTAGCCAGTTTCTAGCCTGTGTCTATCCTGTGCTTAGCCAGTGTCTAGTCTGTGCCAAGCCAGTGTCTAGCCTGTGTCTAGCCTGTGCCTTGACTGTGACTGGTATGTGCATAGCCTGTGCCTAGCCAGGTTCTAGCCTGTGTCTAGCCTGTGCCTTGCCTGAGACTGGCATGTGCATAGCCTGTGCCTAGCCAGTGTCTAGCCTGTGTCTAGCCTGTGCCTTGCCTGAGACTGGCATGTGCATAGCTTGTGCCTAGCCAGTGTCTAGCGTGTGTCTAGCCTGTGCCTTGCCTGAGACTGGCATGTGCATAGCGTGTGCCTAGCCAGTGTCTAGCCAGTGCCTTGCCTGTGCCTAGCCTGTGCCTAGCCTGTGTGTAGCCTGTGTCTAGCCTGTGCCTTGCCTGTGACTGGCATGTGCATAGCCTGTGCCTAGCCAGTGTCTAGCCTGTGTCTAGCCTGTGCCTTGCCTGAGACTGGCATGTGCATAGCGTGTGCCTAGCCAGTGTCTAGCCAGTGCCTAGCCTGTGCCTAGCCTGTGCCTAGCCTGTGCCTAGCCTGAATCTAGCCTGTGTCTAGCCAGTTTCTAGTCTTTGTCTAGCTTGTGTCTAGCCTGTGTCTAGCCTGTGTCTAGCCTGTGTCTAGCTTTTGTCTAGCCTGTGTCTAGCCTGTGTCTAGCCTGTGTTTAGCCTGTGTCTAGCCTGTGTCTAGCCTGTGTCTAGCCTGTGTCTAGCCTGTGCCTAGCCAGTGTCTAGCCTGTGCCCAGCCAGTGTCAAGCCTGTGCCTTGCCTGTGACTGGCATGTGCATAGCCTGTGCCTAGCCTGTGTCTAGCCTGTGTCTAGCCTGTGCCTTGCCTGAGACTGGCATGTGCATAGCCTGTGCCTAGCCTGTGTCTAGCCTGTGTCTAGCCTGTGTCTAGCCTGTGTCTAGCCTGTGTCTAGCCTGTGCCTTGCCTGAGACTGGCATGTGCATAGCGTATGCCTAGCCAGTGTCTCGCCTGTGCCTAGCCAGCGTCTCGCCTGTGCCTAGCCAGTGTCTAGCCTGTGCCCAGCCAGTGTCTAGCCTGTGCCCAGCCAGTGTCTAGCCTGTGTCTAGCCTGTGTCTAGCCTGTGTCTAGCCTGTGTCTAGCCTGTGTCTAGCCTGTGTCTAGCCTGTGCCTAGCCAGTTTCTAGCCTGTGTCTAGCCTGTGTCTAGCCTGTGTCTAGCCTGTGTCTAGCCTGTGTCTAGCCTGTGTCTAGCCTGTGTCTAGCTTGTGTCTAGCCTGTGTCTAGCCTGTGTCTAGCCTGTGTCTTGCCTGTGTCTAGCCTGTGTCTAGCCTGTGTCTAGCATGTGTCTAGCCTGTGTCTAGCCTGTGTCTAGCTTGTGTCTAGCCAGTTTCTAGTCTTTGTCTAGCTTGTGTCTAGACTGTGTCTAGTCTGTGCCAAGCCAGTATCTAGCCTGTGCCTAGCCAGTGTCTAGCCTGTGTCTATCCTGTGCCTTGCCTGTGACTGGCATGTGCATAGCCTGTGTCTAGCCTGTGTCTAGCCTGTGTCTAGCCTGTGTCTAGCCTGTGTCAAGCCTGTGCCTAGCCTTTGTCTGGCCTGTGTCTACCCTATGTCTAGCATGTGCCTAGCCTCTTCCTAGCCTGTACCTAGCCAGTGTCTAGCCTGTACCTAGCCAGTACCCAGCCTGTTCTTAGCCAGTGCCTAGCCTGTACAAAGCCATTGTCTAGCAAGTACATAGCCATTGTCTAGCCTGTGCCTAGCCAGTGTCTAGCCTGTGCCTAGGCAGTGTCTAGCCTGTGTCTATCCTGTGCCTAGCCTGTGTCTAGCCTGTTTCTAGCCTGTGTCTGGACTGTGTCTAGCCTGTGTCTAGCCTGTGTCTAGCCTGTGTCTAGCTTGTGTCTAGCCAGTGTCTAGCCTGTGCCCAGTCAGTGTCTAGCCTGTGTCTAGCCTGTGCCTAGCCTTTGTCTAGCCTGTGTTAAGCCTTTGCCTTGCCTGTCCCTAGCCTAAGTCTAGCCTGTGCTTAGCCAGTGTCTAGTCTGTGCCAAGCCAGTGTCTACCCTCTGTCTAGCCTGTGTCTAGACTGTTTCTAGCCTGTGTCTGGCCTGTGTCTAGCCTGTGTCTAGCCTGTGTCTAGCCTGTGTCTTGCTTGTGTCTAGCCAGTGTCTAGCCTGTGCTCATTCAGTGTCTAGCCTGTGTCTAGCCTGTGCCTAGCCTGTGTCTAGCCAGTTTCTATCGTTTGTCTAGCCTGTGTCTAGCCAGTGTCTAGCCTGTGTCTAGCCTGTGTCTAGCCTGTGTCTAGCCTGTGTCTTGCCTGTGTCTAGCCTTTGTCTAGCCTGTGCTTAGCCTGTGTCTATCATGTGCCTAGCCTCTGCCTAGCCTGTACCTAGCCAGTGCCTAGCCTGTACCTGGCCAGTACCTAGCCTGTACCTAGCCAGTGCCTAGCCTGTACATAGCCATTGTCTAGCCTGTGCCCAGCCAGTGTCTAGCCTGGGTCTAGCCTGTGCCTAGCCAGTTTCTAGCCTTTGTCTAGCCTGTGCTAAGCCAGTGTCTAGTCTGTGCCAAGCCAGTGTCTAGCCTGTGTCTAACCTGTGTCTAGCCTGTGTCTAGCCTGTGTCTAGCCTGTGTCTAGCCTGTTTCTAGCCTGTGTCTAGCCTGTGTCTAGCCTGTGTCTAGCCTGTGTCTAGCCTGTGCCTTGCCTGAGACAGGCATGTGCATAGCGTGTGCCTAGCCAGTGTCTAGCCAGTGCCTAGCCTGTGCCTAGCCAGTGTCTAGCCTTTGTCTAGCCTGTGCACAGCCAGTGTCTAGCCTGTGTCTATCCTTTGCCTAGCCAGTTTCTAGCCTGTGTCTAGCCTGTGCTTAGCCAGTGTCTAGTCTGTGCCAAGCCAGTGTCTAGCCTGTGCCTTGCCTGTGACTGGTATGTACATAGCCTGTGCCTAGCCAGTGTCTAGCCTGTGTCTAGCCTGTGCCTTGCCTGAGACTGGCATGTGCATAGCCTGTGCCTAGCCAATGTCTAGCCTGTGTCTAGCCTGTGCCTTGCCTGAGACTGGCATGTGCATAGCGTGTGCCTAGCCAGTGTCTAGCGTGTGTCTAGCCTGTGCCTTGCCTGAGACTGGCATGTGCATAGCGTGTGCCTAGCCAGTGTCTAGCCAGTGCCTTGCCTGTGCCTAGCCTGTGCCTAGCCTGTGTGTAGCCTGTGTCTAGCCTGTGCCTTGCCTGTGACTGGCATGTGCATAGCCTGTGCCTAGCCAGTGTCTAGCCTGTGTCTAGCCTGTGCCTTGCCTGAGACTGGCATGTGCATAGCGTGTGCCTAGCCAGTGTCTAGCCAGTGCCTAGCCTGTGCCTAGCCTGTGCCTAGCCTGTGTCTAGCCTGTGTCTAGCCAGTTTCTAGTCTTTGTCTAGCTTGTGTCTAGCCTGTGTCTAGCCTGTGTCTAGCCTGTGTCTAGCCTGTGTCTAGCCTGTGTCTAGCCTGTGTCTAGCCTGTGTCTAGCCTGTGTCTAGCCTGTGTTTAGCCTGTGTCTAGCCTTTGTCTAGCCTGTGTCTAGCCTGTGTCTAGCCTGTGTCTAGCCTGTGTCTAGCCTGTGTCTAGCCTGTGTCTAGCCTGTGTCTAGCCTGTGTCTAGCCTGTGTCTAGCCTGTGTCTAGCCTGTGCCTAGCCAGTGTCTAGCCTGTGCCCAGCCAGTGTCAAGCCTGTGCCTTGCCTGTGACTGGCATGTGCATAGCCTGTGCCTAGCCTGTGTCTAGCCTGTGTCTAGCCTGTGCCTTGCCTGAGACTGGCATGTGCATAGCCTATGCCTAGCCTGTGTCTAGCCTGTGTCTAGCCTGTGCCTTGCCTGAGACTGGCATGTGCATAGCGTATGCCTAGCCAGTGTCTCGCCTGTGCCTAGCCAGTGTCTCGCCTGTGCCTAGCCAGTGTCTAACCTGTGCCTAGCCAGTGTCTAACCTGTGCCCAGCCAGTGTCTAGCCTGTGCCCAGCCAGTGTCTAGCCTGTGTCTAGCCTGTGTCTAGCCTGTGTCTAGCTTGTGTCTAGCCTGTGTCTAGCCTGTGTCTAGCCTGTGTCTAGCCTGTGTCTAGCCGGTGTCTTGCCTGTGTCTAGCCTGTGTCTAGCCTGTGTCTAGCATGTGTCTAGCCTGTGTCTAGCCTGTGTCTAGCCTGTGTCTAGCCTGTGTCTAGCTTGTGTCTAGCCTGTGTCTAGTCTGTGCCAAGCCAGTATCTAGCCTGTGCCTAGCCAGTGTCTAGCCTGTGTCTATCCTGTGCCTTGCCTGTGACTGGCATGTGCATAGCCTGTGCCTAGCCAGTGTCTAGCCTGTGTCTAGCCTGTGCCTTGCCTGAGACTGGCATGTGCATAGCGTATGCCTAGCCAATGTCTAGCCAGTGCCTAGCCTGTGCCTAGCCAGTGTCTAGCCTTTGTCTAGCCTGTGCATAGCCAGAGTCTAGCCTGTGCCTAGCCAGTGTGTAGCCTCTGTCTAGCCTGTGTCTAGTCTGTGTCTTGACGGTGTCTACCCGGTGTCTAGCCTGTGTCTAGCCTGTGTCTAGCCTGTGTCTAGCCTGTGTCTATCCTGTGTCTAGCCTGTGTCTAGCCTGTGTCTAGCCTGTGTCTAGCCTGTGTCTAGCCTGTGTCTAGCCTGTGTCTAGCCTGTGTCTAGCCTGTGTCTAGCCTGTGTCTAGCCTGTGTCTAGCCTGTGTCTAGCCTGTGTCTAGCCTTTGTCTAGCCTGTGTCTAGCCTGTGTCAAGCATGTGCCTAGCCTCTGCCTAGGCTGTACCTAGCCAGTGGCTAGCCTGTACCTAGCCAGTACCTAGCCTGTACCTAGCCAGTGCCTAGCCTGTTCATAGCCATTGTCTAGTCTGTTCATAGCCATTGTCTAGCCTGTTCATAGCCATTGTCTAGCCTGTGCCTAGCCAGTGTCTAGTCTGTGCCTAGCCAGTGTCTAGCCTGTGTCTAGCCTGTGCCTTGGCTGAGACTGGCATGTGCATAGCGTGTGCCTAGCCAGTGTCTAGCCAGTGCCTAGCCTGTGCCTAGCCTGTGCCTAGCCTGTGCCTAGCCTGTGCCTAGCCTGTGTCTAGCCTGTGTCTAGCCAGTTTCTAGTCTTTGTCTAGCTTGTGTCTAGCCTGTGTCTAGCCTGTGTCTAGCCTGTGTCTAGCCTGTGTCTAGCCTGTGTCTAGCCTGTGTCTAGCCTGTGTCTAGCCTGTGTCTAGCCTGTGTCTAGCCTGTGTCTAGCCTGTGTCTAGCCTGTGTCTAGCCTGTGTCTAGCCTGTATCTAGCCTGTGTCTAGCCTGTGTCTAGCCTGTGTCTAGCCTGTGTCTAGCCTGTGTCTAGCCTGTGTCTAGCCTGTGTCTAGCCTGTGTCTAGCCTGTGTCTAGCCTGTGTCTAGCCTGTGCCTAGCCAGTGTCTAGCCTGTGCCCAGCCAGTGTCAAGCCTGTGCCTTGCCTGTGACTGGCATGTGCATAGCCTGTGCCTAGCCTGTGTCTAGCCTGTGTCTAGCCTGTGCCTTGCCTGAGACTGGCATGTGCATAGCCTATGCCTAGCCTGTGTCTAGCCTGTGTCTAGCCTGTGCCTTGCCTGAGACTGGCATGTGCATAGCGTATGCCTAGCCAGTGTCTCGCCTGTGCCTAGCCAGTGTCTCGCCTGTGCCTAGCCAGTGTCTAACCTGTGCCTAGCCAGTGTCTAACCTGTGCCCAGCCAGTGTCTAGCCTGTGCCCAGCCAGTGTCTAGCCTGTGTCTAGCCTGTGTCTAGCCTGTGTCTAGCTTGTGTCTAGCCTGTGTCTAGCCTGTGTCTAGCCTGTGTCTAGCCTGTGTCTAGCCGGTGTCTTGCCTGTGTCTAGCCTGTGTCTAGCCTGTGTCTAGCATGTGTCTAGCCTGTGTCTAGCCTGTGTCTAGCCTGTGTCTAGCCTGTGTCTAGCTTGTGTCTAGCCTGTGTCTAGTCTGTGCCAAGCCAGTATCTAGCCTGTGCCTAGCCAGTGTCTAGCCTGTGTCTATCCTGTGCCTTGCCTGTGACTGGCATGTGCATAGCCTGTGCCTAGCCAGTGTCTAGCCTGTGTCTAGCCTGTGCCTTGCCTGAGACTGGCATGTGCATAGCGTATGCCTAGCCAATGTCTAGCCAGTGCCTAGCCTGTGCCTAGCCAGTGTCTAGCCTTTGTCTAGCCTGTGCATAGCCAGAGTCTAGCCTGTGCCTAGCCAGTGTGTAGCCTCTGTCTAGCCTGTGTCTAGTCTGTGTCTTGACGGTGTCTACCCAGTGTCTAGCCTGTGTCTAGCCTGTGTCTAGCCTGTGTCTAGCCTGTGTCTATCCTGTGTCTAGCCTGTGTCTAGCCTGTGTCTAGCCTGTGTCTAGCCTGTGTCTAGCCTGTGTCTAGCCTGTGTCTAGCCTGTGTCTAGCCTGTGTCTAGCCTTTGTCTAGCCTGTGTCTAGCCTGTGTCAAGCATGTGCCTAGCCTCTGCCTAGGCTGTACCTAGCCAGTGGCTAGCCTGTACCTAGCCAGTACCTAGCCTGTACCTAGCCAGTGCCTAGCCTGTTCATAGCCATTGTCTAGTCTGTTCATAGCCATTGTCTAGCCTGTTCATAGCCATTGTCTAGCCTGTGCCTAGCCAGTGTCTAGTCTGTGCCTAGCCAGTGTCTAGCCTGTGCCCAGCCTGTGTCTAGCCTGTGTCTAGCCTGTGCCGAGCCAGTTTGTAGCCTGTGTTTAGCCAGTGTCTAGTCTGTGCCAAGCCAGTGTCTAGCCTGTGTCTAGCCTGTGTCTAGCCTGTTTCTAGCCTGTGTCTAGCCTCTGTCTGGCCTGTGTCTAGCCTGTGTCTAGCCTGTGTCTAGCCTGTGCCTAGCCAGTGTTTAGCCTGTGCCTAGCCAGTGTCTAGCCTGTGCCCAGCCAGTGTCTAGCCTGTGTCTAGCCTGTGCCTAGCCAGTTTCTAGCCTGTGTCTAGCCTGTTTCTAGCCTGTGTCTAGCCTGTGTCTAGCCTGTGTCCAGCTTGTGTCAAGCCAGTGTCTAGCCTGTGTCTAGCCTGTACCTAGCATGTGTCAAGCCTGTGTCTACCCTGTGTTTAGAATGTGTCTAGCCTGTGTCTAGCCTGTGTCTAGCCTGTGTCTATCCTGTGTCTAGCCTGTGTCTAGCCTGTGTCTAGCCTGTGTCAAGCCTGTGTCTAGCCTGTGTCTAGCCTGTGTCTAGCCTGTGTCTAGCCTTTGTCTGGCCTGCGTCTACCCTGTATCTAGCCTGTGTCTAGCTTGTGTCTAGCCAGTGTCTAGCCTGTGTCTAGCCTGTGTCGAGCCTGTGTCTAGCCTGTGTCTAGCCTGTGTTTAGAATGTGTCTAGCCTGTATCTAGCCTGTGTCTAGCCTGTGTCTATCCTGTGTCTAGCCTGTGTCTAGCCAGTTTCTAGCCTTTGTCTAGCCTGTGTTAAGCCTTTGCCTAGCCTGTCCCTAGCCTAAGTCTAGCCTGTGCTTAGCCAGTGTCTAGTCTGTGCCAAGCCAGTGTCTAGCTTGTCTAGCCTGTGTCTAGCCTGTGTCGAGCCTGTGTCTAGCCTGTGTCTAGCCTGTGTCTAGCCTGTGTCTAGCCTGTGTCTAGCCTGTGTCTAGCCTGTGTCTAGCCTGTGTCTAGCCAGTGTCTAGCCTAGCCTGTGCCCATTCAGTGTCTAGCCTGTGTCTAGCCTGTGCCTAGCCTGTGTCTAGCCAGTTTCTATCGTTTGTCT